>JBBPLX010000097.1:0-54206 GCA_038090015.1 Leccinellum albellum
AGATACGTTACATTTACTATACTACAACTAGCTTTCCTTTTTCGGTATTCTATTCACACACCGTTCGCTACTTACGATTCCGGACAGTTCCGTCGCATCCCTCAGTCGTTCTACTCATTCGACTGAGCTCACTATCTTTAAGTCTAACCAATGCTTTGCCAATATTCTCAACCTAGACTAGTCAATATTCTATGTAGTGCCTGGTTAGTGGTCAGTATGTGGTCAGTACTTGGTCACCAGACACAAAACCAATAATACTAACCAAAAATAAGTAATAATGCTCCCTGACCAGTCCCTAACCAGTCTTAACCAACCACAGCATAAAAACAATAGATCTAATTGCTTGAAATGTCAAGAAAATCATTGTATTGTTATAAAACTAGTGCAAACTGGTCTGTTTGTGGAGTGGTTGATTCGCCCTTGCTACCTCATATGCTTTATGACCTTGCGGAATATTCTATGATTTTTGCAGATTTTTCCGATTTTATTCTGACTCTCTACCTCTAGATCCTTTCAAAGTCAAATAACAATAACATCCAACTCAGAAATGGGCATATCTCAGCTGCATATGGACAGAATCCCTCGACCCCTTGACCAGTCTAGAAGCCAATGGTTCCTACTACATTCGGTACTGTTGAAAGTACGGGCTAGTAGTGCACTTATAGTAAATAGTTCACACACCTGTATTATATAACAGTGCTCAGCCACATCTGAGTTTGAATAGGAGTTTCACTCTTTTCTCTCTACAACCACAACGTTCGATCTTACCAGACTGCCACTACACAAAGTAAGTACCTCGAGTATGTAACTTCCATACCTCGAACAGGTTATGAGCTCCGAGCGACCTCACCGTGTGTCACACCAGTGATGAAGCTTGAGGAATGCCTGGAATAATCCAGAACAAAGTGGATACCAGCCATTCCACTGTTATGATTAGCTCCTCTTTTTCCCTTTCTTCTCCTTTCTCTCACTCTTGACCATGCCTTTTGCTTAGCCTTCGTCTACCATTTGTACTTTAACATTTCCCTTTCGTCGTGACTCGCTCATTGTGACTCACTTGATGTGACTCATTCAACATGACTCACCATCCCTAGATTCTCCATTCCTCTTTGATCCTATTCTCTTGTTCCTATTTCTTCCTGTAGCATTACTCATCCGCAGCTTCATGACTCATCCATACTGCGGATGATCCATCCCCTTCTAGACGATTCCATTGTCTTCCATTGCTTACTCATGACATTCTTCCCATAGTATATATACTTGCTCATGTACTAGTAGTGACCCCAAGCTAGAGCTACTCAAAATATCACTGCTCTTAGCCCAACCAATAGTCTCTAGGTGTGTGCCTCCCTCGGCCCTTAGTAACCTTCGTCCCTCGGTCGTCTTACAGCTCATAGCTGGGGTATTGACTCTTGCCTCCATCCCAAGTCCTTCGTCCTTAAGTCCTTGACTGACCCTACCTGGGCCAGTCGTAACAAAAGCTCTAGCTTGTCTGTCCAGTCACCATCATCGTGAACCACTACCACCATTCCTCCCAAGCACCCCTACTCTCGTCCTGAGGAAGCCTCTGCTTCCTCCGCCCCAGTCACCCCTAGGAACTCCTTCCCCTCACAACCTCGAACCCCAGTCCACCCTTTCCCATCCTAGAGAGAGGACCCTCGCCCTACAGAACCGCTCTATCGATTGTCTAGCGATGACGAAGAGACAGACCTAGATCTAGATATTCCTATCCCAGAGGAAGAAACTATCACATTAGCCACTGAGTTATCCCACCAGTTCTCCGCTAGCATCTCACTCCCTAGACCACCTACACCTCCATCCCCCACACCCACTGCACTTGTACATCCCATCTTCACCATACCAGCTCCTCCTGCCCCAGCCATGGCCCCTGATCCAAAGGATACCTTTAGACCCACTGAACTGCACCTCTCCCATTCCAGGACCTTCAATAGTACCCATGACAAGTCCTTAGCTTGGCTATGATCAGTACAACTGTACCTTGCCATGGACCCAGTCAAACTGGATGGTATCACCTTCTGGCCTACTCCTTCCAAGGTCAAGGATGTCCGATCATTCCTAGGGTTTGCCAACTTCTACTGCCGGTTCATTGACCACTACTCTGACATTGCCCGCCCCCTTATCGACCTAACCAAGAAAACCAAACTGTGGGAATGGTCTCCCGCCTGCCAGACCTCCTTTGAATCCTTGAAAGCAGCCTTCCTCTTGAAACCGGTCCTCCACCTCCCAGACCTCTCTGCTCCATTCACCATTGCCACTGATGCCTCTCAAGATGCCACTGGCCCCATCCTCCTCCAAACTGACTCCAATGGTAACTGGCATCCCTGCTCCTACCTCTCCCAATTGTTCATTCCAGCAGAACGCAACTATGACATCTATGATAGAGAACTCCTTGCCGTCATTAGAGCCCTCAAAGCCTGGCAACATTACCTTCGCAGATCCCCTTTCCTAGTAAAGGTCTTCACTGACCACAAGAACCTCACCTACTTCCGCAAATCATGCCATCTCAACTGCAGACAAGCTCGATGGCTCCTGGATATCACAGACTTCGACCTACAGATCTCCCATGTTCCTGGATATCTCCTTGCCAGCCCCGATGCCCTCTCTCGCCAACCTGATAAACTAACCTCCCCCTCTGAAATTGACAATGAGGATGTCACCCTCCTTCCCCCCTCCCTCTTCGTCCAGGCCATTGATACCACTTGTTATGCTGGAGCGTTCTGGCTCTACTACAAACGGTAGTCTTCTCAACTCTAGCCACAGCGATAGTCAACTAGACGTCGCTGGGAATCACGAGGTATACGCCACAAGGCAATGTCGAGGATCTCACGAAGAGTCACGTCCAGACGTTCCAAGGGTTTCGAGTAGAAGGCTAATGACAAAGCCTTTGGAGGACTCGGAGAGGGTCTCGCTCGTAAGCGGAGGCAGATGGAACTAGAATGCTACAATTGCGCAGAACTAGCTAAGGGACACCATCGTACTACGAGGGGTATTTATACGTTGACGTATTGCGCACAGACCAGGTTGTGTTCATAGTAGTGAAAGAGAGAGGGCCATAAAAGGAAGAGGGACGTGTAATACCAGGACAGAGGGGGACAAAAGGGGAAAGAACACGAAGGAAAACAAAAGAAGTATTACAAGGGGTTGTTGATGACAAAAGCATCCTCCCCTACAAGAGAAACGGAAAAACGAATGCGACGTAAGACATAAGACACCTCCACCGAGGGGATACCTTCAGGTTCAACCCGAATCGTAACACCACTCTATCCACTGCTATCACTGCTGCCTCAGGTAACAACTCCCTTGTCCTCACCACCCTCCAAGCACTGGATGGCACTATTCTCCCTGCCTTCAAATCCCACCTTAGTGACTAGCAATTTCGCCATGGTGTCCTTACCTACCAGGACTGAGTCTACGTCCCCAACTTCCCTCTCCGATGTGACATAGTTGCCTGTTCCCATGACCACCCCTCCACAGGCCACCCTGGCTATCTAAAAACTCGCCAACTTGTCACCTTGGAATTCTGGTGGCCTGGCCTTGCCCAGTTCATTTGGAAGTTCGTCGAAGGTTGCTCGCTTTGCCAGCAAAACAAGGCAAACACCCATCCCACTATTCCCCCTCTCACCCCGATTAAGTCCTCCTCCTCCCATCCCTTCCAGCAAATCTCTTCCTCTTCGTTTGACTCCTTATTGGTCGTGGTCGACCACAGGCTTACAAAGGGGGTAATTCTCTGCCCTACTAAGAAAATGGTGATGGCCGAAGGGATAGCATCCCTCTTTTTTCACAAAGTATACAAATGCTTCGGTCTTTATGACAAAATCATTTCTGATCAAGGCCCCCAATTCGCATCCTCCTTCGCCAAAGTGCTAGGAAAGGTACTCGGCTACGACCTCTCCCTCTCCACCACCTATCACCCCCAGACTGATGGTGAAACCAAACAAGTCAACCAGGAAGTCAAGACCTACTTAAGGATCTTCTGCGGAGATAACCCTACCTCCTGGGCAGATCATATCACCCACACAGAATTCACTCACAATCACCGCCCTCACTCAGTCACCAGAAAATCCCCTTTCTTCTTGATGATAGGTTTCGAACCCCATCCCCTCCTGACCATTATTGCTGAAACCAATCTCCCTGCCATTGAAACTAGACTAAAGGAACTCTCTGCCACCAGAGACGAAGCCCTAGCTGCCCATGAACTGGCCCGACAGGTTATGAACGATTGGAATTGCAGAGGATTCACTCCATTCTCCAAAGGGGACAAAGTATGGCTCAAAGCCAAGAACCTGAAACATTCCCTCACCTCCCCCAAATTCGCCCCCAAACAAGAAGCACCCTTCGTCATTACTCAGGTCCTATCTCCCATCACCTATAGACTCTGCCTTCCTAAAACCTGGAGCATCCATAACATATTCCATGCCTCTCTCTTATCACCCTATCGCAAAAACGCTGTCCACGGACCCAATTTCCCTGCTCCACCTCCAGACCTTATAGAAGGCGAAGAGGAGTCCGACATACTGTGGATTCTACACCACAGAGGCCCACAGAACAATCATATGTTCCTGATCCGATGGAAAGGATATACCGCCGAAGAAGATACCTGGATCCCTGAAAGGGAATTGAAACATGCTAAGTCCGCCCTCCTCACCTATAAAAGACTCCATCCCTCCGTTTTCTCTCTTTAGTTCTCTTTGTCCTCTCCCACTTTCAATAAACAAAAATGTCTCCCTACATACTTACCTACTTAGAAATGTCTTCTATCTTCTCCATCTCCTCTGTCTCCCCTCCCACCCCATTCCAACCCCTCTCCCCTATGCCCCCTCGCAAGACTCCTTCCCCCCCTCGTCGCAACAGTCTCTCCCCCCCCACCAGCCCCCTTCAACAGGAACCTGTTAGAGCCGAGGACTTCGACTTCGATATCATGGAGGTCATGACCTTCGAACATATTCCCTCCCCTCCCCCCCCCTCCCTCCCAGTCGAGGGCCGCATCAACTGGCGCCTCATGTCCCCACCTGTACACCCCCCTCTCTTCGTTCACCACCCTGTTACCTCAGTTGACATTCCCCAGAGCACCCAGAGGTTCCACTCTCAGGAGCATTTTGATGAAACCATGGCAAAACTTCGCCTTTACCTGCAGGACTCCCGATATGTCCAACCCATCAATGTCCATGTGGACATTGACTCTCTCCTCCTCGCCCTCTATAATGCATTCATCTATACCACATGACTCAGCCCCATCGCTGAGAACCTAGCTGAATCCTCCGACACAGACACTGCCTTTCTGGCAGACCAGATTCACCAAGTTAGAGTCTTGGCTGACGGAAGGATCCTTTCTGCCCTTTACCAGCTGGGCATGCTTGACTTCATCGAAGATATAGACCACTACCTCATAGACCTCTCTCTCCAATCCCCCACAGGCACCCTTCCTGCCTCCTTTCTGGAGTACCATCCCACCCCTACCACCCTTTTCTTCGGGATTATCGCTGCTGAGGTTGAAGCAGTCTCTCCAACAGGGATGTTGGACAATCTACGAACCCCATCTGCCTCTTCCTCCCCCCTAGATCCGGTAGAGGAAGAACTTGTCGACTGCATGGAAGCCCTCCACTTTTCTGAGTCGGTCGCTTCTGACCAGGAACACATTGAAGGAATAGACCCTGCCTACCCTACCCCTCACCTCCCCTCTTCTGAGGAATGAATCATTGCCGCCTTCGAAGCCAGGGTAGATGCAGAAGTAGATCGAGGGTGAAACCACTGCTTCTGGAACAGCCTGAGGGCATGCTTCCAATGCCACCACCTCTTCCACTTTTGGGTTGACTGCCCAGAATATACCTGTCCCTACTGCAACCAGACCGCCCCTGGGCATATCCAGGCACAATGCCCTTGTCGATGACACTCTCCTCCCAATCCCCCATCCTCTTCCTCCTCCTCCTCATCCAGAGGAAATCATCGCTTCTCTCATCACTCTTCCAGAGCTTCTGGCAGAGGCCGCCTGCTCCCCATCCCTGCCCCTCACCCCTGTCAAGAACCATCCCCAGATTATGACCATGACCTTGACGACGTTATCCCCCAGAAAGGGTGGGACAACATTGACAGAGACTGCGCCTGGACTACTGACTATTAGTCTAGTCAGTGACTTGACTGCTAGAACAGGGGTAATGTTATGATTAGCCCCTCTTTTTCCCTTTTTCCTTCATTTTCTTGCTCTCGACTATGCCTTCCTCTTAGCCCTTGTCTACCGTTTGTACTTTAACACTTTCTTTTCAATGTGACTCACTCATCGTGACTCACTTGATGTGACTCATTCAACATGACTCACTATTCCTAGATTCTCCGTTTCTCGTTGATCCTATCTCCTTGTTCCTACTTCTTCCTGTAGCGTTACTCATCTGCAGCTTCATGACTTATCCATACTACAGATGACCTATCCATTCCAGACGATTCCATCATCTTCCATCACTTACTCATGACACTCTCCCCTTAGTATATATATTTGCTCATGTACTAGCAGTAACCTTAAGCTAGAGCTACTTGAATATCATTGCTCTTAGCCCACACCTCAGTCTCTAGGCATGTGCCTTCCTTAGCCCTCAGTAACCTCCGTCCTCAGTCATCTTACAGCCCATAGTTGGAATATTGACTCTTGCCTTAGCCCTCAGTCTCAGTCCTCGAGTCATCGGCCGACCCTACCCAGGCCAGTCATAACACCTTGAGGACACACTCTCATATTGAGTCCAAGTCCTCCTGTTGCTTTTGAAGTTGGCGAGTGCGCCATGCGATCAGGCCGGACAGGGACAGTGGATCTTTGTCTGTGGGGGGTACAAGGAAAGTAGCTTCAGTAAGGTCAAATGGAAAGAGGTGCTCGACGCTATGAACCATAAAATAGGGTGAGAGACTGGTTGACCATAGTATGGTTACACGCTCTGCCCAAAATATGGAGTGAGTGGTGAGATGCCAATGAGGCTCTCCCCCCAGGTTACTTTTGATGATGGCCTCCTGGACATCAAAATGATGCCATTTGACCACACTGTTGGCTTGCAAATTATAGGGGGAGATGCAAATGTGGCGAATGTGGTACTGGGTGGCAAGAACTTCTAGGGCTTGGATGAACACAGGACTGTTGTCAGTAACAATCTTGGTGAGGGGACCCCAACGACAGAGGAGGTCTTCGAAAATGAAGGAGGCGAGGGCAGTAGCATTTTCCGAGTGCAACATATGCCATTCCGGGTAAACGGTCAGAGCACAATGAGCTTGAATGACGTAGCGATACCCAGCAGACTGTGGCATCATCATGGTGTCGATATGAGCCTTCCAGAACAGTCCACCGACAACCGGAACAGTCGGTGGAATATGGAAGTGGTTCGTCTGACGGATCTGACACTTGTGGCAAGTGCAGACGAACCACTTGACATCATTGACTAACATTGGCCACCAGAAGCGCAGCAGCAGATAAGTCTGGACTGTGAAGACACCTTTATGTCTGAGGTCATCGTGGGCCTCCTTAATCAGCCCATATCGCTGGCCTTCTGGCACTACTAGCTGGTGACATCCGTGTGGTTCCCAATGCCAAAGAGAGCCATTAAGGAGGAAGAATTTTATTGCCGAGTTGACGAAGGATTGAAATTCTGCGTCGGAAAGGTCAGTGGGGCGCATGCGGGAATCAAAAAAGTCTCGGATCATACTAATCTGGGCTTCCCAAGCAATGGCCTTGGCAGACTGCGGGATAGAAGGAGAGTCCAGTGGGATGTCTAGCTCTTCGGAAGTGGACACAAAAATGGAGAAGGAAGGAGGTGCCAGTGCGATGCGGTAACTAGTAGAAATCCATGTAGTGGAAGAGTCAAGGTAAGGTGCAGCATATGAAATAGAGTGAGAAGGGGGACTGGTGAGAGCAGCTGTAGCGGCGTAAGGCAGCGTCCAGTCATTAAGCAAGGTGATGGTGAAGGAATAAGAATCATCCAGCCAGTCTTCAATGTCATCCTCTTCAGGTGGATCATCATTAGAAGGAGGACGCCTTGATAGACCGTCAGGGCCGGTGTGTTGATCTGCAGGGATATGACGTAGTTTGAAATGAAACAACAGGATACCGGTGATCCACTGATTGATAGTCACGTTTGGCTGGAGGTCAGGATTGTTGATCATGCCTTTCATGTATTTGGCATCCATCTCGATGACAAGGTTAGGAACTCCAAAGATGAAAATCTGGACTGCGCGAAGAGCCCGGAATAGACCGTATAGCTCTAGCTTCGCCTGGGAGTAACGGCTCTTGATGCTCGTCAGAGAAATCGATCCGAACTGGTTCGGATAGCGCTTGCTATCATTGCCCTCCTGCAAGAGAATATACCTGACCACAATGACCGATGTGTCTATGGTGAGAATGACCTCTTGGCCGGACTTGTAATCCAAGCGGTGGAGCACAGGGGACTTAATGATCTCATCCTTGAGACAAGCCATGGCGTCATGTTGGGAGTCACCCCATTCGAAAGGAACACCTTTCCACGTCAGGTCGACAAGCAGTCTAGCGATAGAGGCAAAATTGCAGATGAAAAATACATATGATACCACAGGTCCTGAGGAACCCACGGACTTGGGTGAGCGTCTCGCACTCCGGCCAGTCCTGAATCTTTTGGACCTTGGCTCCATGAGGAATCCAGCCGTCGGCCATGCACTTATGGCCAACGATGGTAGCATTTGGTGTGGTGACGACAAACTTCTTGGTGGAGACGGTGGCATTAACATTCTGCAGGTGCTGGAGAATCCTGTGGACAATGGTCACATCAGGAAAATTTTAAAGAAATGATAACTCCATCTATATTTTGATAATATATATAAATCACTATAGGATCTATCATTATGATACATGAGTTGATAGTAGTATATAATCTTTGGAAGTGTTGCTAACATTGATCGCACCAATATATGCTACTGTTTGTTCATGTACATCAGCAATTATTCAATGGCCTGAAGCCTCAACCAGATATTTTTTATCATATATACCTTTAAGAAATTATTTGTCATACATATCTGTAATTGTTTGATGATCTGATATCTCAACTAGATACTTTCTTATCATGTATACCTTACAAATGAATTGTTTGTCATGTATGTCAGCAATGACACAATGATCTGATATCTCAACCAGTTATTCTTTTATCATGTATATCTTATAAAGAAAGTGTTTGTCATATACTAATTAGCAATTGCTCAATGATCTGATAATTCAACTAGATACTTTCTTATCATGTATATCTTACAAAGAAATTGTTTGTCATATACTAATCAGCAATTGCTCAATGATCTGATATTTCAACTAGACACTCTTTTATCATGTATACTCTATAAAGAAATTGTTTGTCACATACATCAGCAATTGCTCAATGGTCTGATATTTCAACTAGATACTTTCTTATCATGTATATCTTACAAAGAAATTGTTTGTCATGTACATCAGCAATTGCTCAATGATCTGACATCTCAACCAGACACTCTTTTATCATGTATACTCTATAAAGAAATTGTTTGTCATATACTAATCAGCAGTTGCTCAATGATCTGATAATTCAACTAGATACTTTCTTATCATGTATATCTTACAAAGAAATTGTTTGTCATATACATCAGAAATTATCCAATGATCTGATATCTCAACCAGATACTCTGTTTATCATGTATACCTTGCAAATAAATTGTTTGTCATATACTAATCAGCAATTGCTCAATGATCTGATAATTCAACTAGATACTTTCTTATAAGTATATCTTACAAAGAAATTGTTTGCCATATACATCAGAAATTATACAATGATCTGATATCTCAATTAGATACTCTGTTTATCATGTATACCTTGCAAATAAATTGTTTGTCATGTACATCAGAAATTGTTCAATAATCTGATCTTTCAACCAGATAATTGTGATCATGTATCCCTTATATTACAAAACACTGTTTGCCATGTGTGTCAATAATACCTCACACCATGACATTGTTTTCCATATATCAGATTTGATAACATGAATACTGCAACTATCCTTATCAAGTACATTTCATATGTTCCCACTACTGATGAACTATTGCAACCAAGTTTGAATATGCTACTACCATTGCATGACTCGATGTGCAAAAGTGACAGCCAAATTCAAGTTTGATTAATCAGCAGCAACGTGTGCATTAGCCAAAGCAGCACCATCCTTGATGGCTGCTCACCTTCGCTGAATTGTGGCCAATGCACTATTCTCAGATGCCAAGAATGTGCTTTAGGCTGCTGGGAATATTTGTCTACCAGATTATGAGCATATATGTGATATTCAGGCTAGATACGTACCTATTCCACCAATGTAAAAGTTGTTCAACTTTGTCTTTCTCATCGAGGTCTTCGAGTAGTTCGACAATACTGTTGTAAAACCGCTCTGAGTCTGTCGAAAGGTCAGTCTGTGAAAACACCTAGGCCAAAGTCAGTGCAAAACGAGCCTAGAATAGTTAATTCATAGGCTAGTAATGAAGACACCAAAACCTCACCTGGGTCGCGACATACGTGATCGACGCTTTCATGACTCTCACCATCCCGTGAATGCATGCGTTGCAGGACCTTGTAGCTTTTGGCTCATCAATGTCAACAGAACTCAGAGACATAAAGATGTGCTTGTAGGCCTGAGCAAGCATTAGCAATCACGTATACCTCCCAAAAAAGACAAACTGAGGCCAAGATTCCACTATGTAGCAGTCCGTTCCATGGGTCCTCCGAGTCGTACGTATAGTTAGCATATAAGAAGATGGGCCACTGGTCGCCCACAACTCGGAGTTGCCCACTACGTAATTTTTCCTTGATTCTATGAACTGTCAGTTGTGAGATCAACCGCATCAAAGAACCCTCATCCTCAGCATTCGACCAATCAAACCCAGCCAGGCAGAGCAATGCACCAGTATGCTCATGATGAAACCCTCGGCCCGCTTTTGCATTGCATGGAATGTGAGGATTGAGCATCTGACCTTTGGGCATGATCCAATCGATGATCGTGCATTTCACGCCCTTTGTATCGTCCACCCTGGCCCCGTTAGCACCCTTCTGAATGTTACAATGTCAAGAATATGGTCAGTATCGCTCATGTCACGACCATTTGGCTTACCAGCTCCGCGATGGCAACCACCTCCTCTTCGGAGGAAGACATCAACCACTCCTCAAGGGATGGCACCAGTTTCAACAACTGGAGGAACACGTCGAATTCCTTTTTTTCACTATATGAGACTCATCAACAAACTCACTACAACGAGAATGATACTGACCTATTCTGGAATGTTTCTAGGTCTCTGTCACTCAAGTCAGCCATCACAACTATCCCATTAGTTAACAACGTCTGCACACTGCAAAAAGCGTGAATGGCCCTCCCGAAGTATCGGCCATGGTGTACCAACAGGTCCTGAATACTCCTATGGCTGAGTAAGCAATCGTCACTTTATATCAAGCTACAAACTTATGGTCGTTTCCTGGGCCCCGTTTGCAAGGCATTCGGCAGTGACCGTTTCGAGCCAGCCAATACGGGGTCTGAGCCCAAAGACAAAGGCCTAGATCCAGTGGACATCGAGGATGAAGATTAGTGGGATTCAGAAAGCGAGTGAGTGAATAGAAAGAGCCTGAGGGTTAGTGCTCCCATCTGGCCTTCCTTAAATGCCTGGTCGCTTAAGAGCCTGATGAAGTTATGCCATCACTTCTGAAATGCCAAAGACACCGTTGTAACGTAACTCACTCTGTTAACACGCTTAGAATGCCATAAACCTTAGGAGAGTGTGATGAAGGTATGCCATTATTCTGAAGAGTCCATGAGTAAGGTGTGTTACAAGAGACTAAGAAATAGGGAAACGGGTGTAGCATCAAAGCGGCACACGATCGGGAAATCTGAAACCCACCTTGAAGACAAGTGATATCCCTTCAGACTCATTTCAAATCCCGTGGGTCATATTCACCATCTGAGAAATGCCCGCAGATTGCAAACGACTTGTAAGACGATGGTACTTAGATTGTCTTTCATCATATGCAGAATTTCCATTTGTAGTTGAGTCAAAACTTATGGCATATGTATGTGTACACTACGCAAGCAAGAAAGAAAAAGACACACTATCACATCTAAAGTGTATTCCATATGGAAGAACCACAAATACTTCCGTTGCAACTTGAAGATCTGAAAGTATATTGGCGTTGGCGAGGGTGACAATTGATGATGTGGCAGACAAAAATGTCATGCATGCAGCCTTGGAGGGAAGAAAAGCACACTGACTTCAGTGTGGGTAGCCCCAAAGATGATGGCATCTGCAACGTATGGGGATAAGCCCAGGGTAAACTTGATGAGAACTAGATTAGCCATTTTGCTGCCAACTTGTCATGCTTCGAAACGATGAGGTAGTGCAGGTGATGAGAGAGACGAGCCATACCATGACAAAGGTATCACAATGCACCATTATGGGATACTTGGTGAATGGGTCTTTGGTCATACAAGATGCATCTAGTTGATTGGAGGTGACCTATTGGATACTCACGGCAGACGAAGAGTTGGACATCCAAGGGACTTGCCTTGGTGTATCATCCATCCGTGGCAAAGTCGCGGTCGACCACATGGGCCCAGACAGGTGGGAGGCCATTGATGCAAGGGTTGGAATGGGGTATGTACTTTTATCGAGTATTCAGTACGTTCCAGTAGACACATCAGATACGCACCTAGTACGGCAACATTGGATATCTTCATCATGCCTGCGCTAATCGCTGCATCTGCTGGGGATCAGGGAAGCCTGAGGTGAGGGGAGGCAGGGAGGCAGGTAGTCGCAGGATCGAGGACGAGAACATGCACAGACACATACATGTCTCAGTAGATGGTAACTCTGACATGAAGGAACTGCACTGGGGCATTTTTAACTGTTAAAATTTCACCTGCCTCTAGAGAGGTTGTTGATATGAATTAAAAAACGATGAATGCAAAGTGACCCATGGAAGGAAGGGTATGGACCTATCTATTTGGAAAAAGAGGAGCAATGAGTTTCGTTGGAAATATGAGCGATCCTCTGTGGGAGTTGGGAAGGTGGGATGAGATAAAGATACGAGAGGATGTGAATGAACTCGATGACCCATTGTCTGTTTACTGGATGTCTCATCAATGTTGAATGGAACGGTACACTGAATAAACGTACTATTTATGATATATCTTTTTTCCAGTATGGAATAATTAAGACATTGCAAAGCATCTTCTATACTATGTAGGCATTATCCTGCTAGCGGATAAGGAAGCAATCGCGGATGGACAACATCAGACATACCTCACTACCATGATCTGCCCGAGAATTGCTCATGCGCTAATCCCATGAAGCTAAAAGGAGGATTGTGCAATGTGATGAGGACAAGGATGAATAGGTCGCAAGGAGAAGACAAGGCACTTTGTAACTGCATATCGTGGGAAAGTATATTGTCTGTTCTAACTGGATTTTCCCAAACATTTTGACTTCAAGTTCCTGTCGTTGGGTTGCAGATAGTACTTGAATCCTCTCTGCCATGATTGACTGAGCTGCCACATGGCTTAAAGAGATCTGACATCGCTGTTCACTGTTTAAATTCAAGGATCTCTGTGGCCTAGCATGACTCCTGGTTGCACAACAGATGATCGGACAAAGCAATACTGCGAAGCTTGAATAAAAACAAGAGTTCAAACAAGCCTTAGCTGTGCACTAATCGAAGGGGTTCTGGACGGTTTTGGAGTGTCCAACACTATCAAATTATTACTTTCAATGACGTGCCACTGTATCCCAATCCTTCTGTGTCGACATCTGCATTGCGCTCACTCAGAGATTCGTACTTGTGTTGACGCTGTTCCTTGGACTTTAGGGTGCCTCAGAGGCCACGGGTTTGGGACATCAGTTCAGGAACTAGAGTCGATTGCATGGTTCAGCTCGCGTTCACATTGTTGAAACTCATGCTCCTTTTCATTCAGCTGGAGCTCTGCCAACTCCTTGATCTGTTGCTTGCGGCTTCATATCTTGTTCTCATCAAAAGCCAAATCGCGAGGGGGCATGCACATGGAAGAGTCTGGTGGGAAAGAATCAATGACAGGCGAAGTAGTTCGCCGTTGCGACACGGGTTCGTCAGTTAGTGGATACCACAATGCAATCTCAGAAATGCTCATCAGTAACATAAGGATACCTTTTGGTGTCTGAGATGGTGTCTTGACCTTGAAGATGTCCGGTATCTCCAGCATACGCACCACTGCTTCTCGCTATGCCCTTCCCCTACCACTCTGCATCCCACCCCCGATCTTTTCATTCCTAACATACCACCACTCCGTACCAGTACACACTGGCGGAGATGCACATACTAAAGACACTTGGGCACACAACGCACCGCCATGGATCGTATATCGTCCCGTCCCCATCATGCGTATTCAGGTGCTGCTCATTGCGTTCATCAGCATTGATTCACTCCCGCCTCGGCCAGATGGATCGCACCGTTGTCCTCCCACCCCATCCAAAGTAGATGCAGCCCGGCTCCCCCCAACCTCCGATATACCACCAAACAACCCCTCCCCTTCATCCCTGCTGTCCCCAGCCTCCTCATCCTCACTCTCACCCGCCATGTCTAGAACACATGCCATCTCAAACAGTGTAGAGATGTACCACAGGTGAAGTATCTCATCATTGCCATCTTCTTCTTCTGCTTGTTCCTTATCTGCTTCCATTTCATCTTCTCCGCCTCTGCCTTGGCTCACACCTCCGATGATCAGAACCCTGAAATAGTGCCCCGCCAACACGAGCCGCATTCGATGCATCTCTGGATCGTGCGCAGCCAGAAAAATATCTGTACAGCTTGACTGTGGAACGTTGGTAATCTAGACCATCACCATCTAACAAAATGCGTGGACTTGGGATACTGTGGCGGGAATGGATATGGGTTGGGTGCAGGCTTTGGCACAGGTACAAGTAGGCAAGAGCAGGGGTATGGGTAACCCCCAGGGATTAGGGTAGGGGTACATTGAGGGTAGGGGTAGGGGTAGCAATCTGAAAATCCTTGTACCCTTACCATACCCCTGAGGGTACTCAGGGGCTATACATTAATACCTTATTTGAGATTCTTCCATCATTAAAATTTAGAAATCATTTTAAATCACATTTCTTAGCATTTAAAACATTTAAATTTTCTGAGTTGAGGGATATATCCTTCAAACCCTCCAAGGGTAAGACCCTTGACCATACCCTTACCCTCAGTGGAGGGTATGGGTAGGGGTACAGCCCGTGGTACCCATGGGTTACCCCTGCTCTTGCCTAGGTACAAGCGCTGGATATGATGCTGCCACCGGGGTCATAGTCGTTATCGTAGTAGTAGTGGGATCATACGATAAAGTAGGGGGTGTGGTTGGCGTTACCATCGAGGATCATGACGACAATGCCGCATTCAGGGAAGACGAACGGACACTGCTGGGAAAGCCGTGATGCTACACAGACCTGGACCCGAAAGAAGTCCCAGCTTGCGTTGTTCCCATCTCGCATCTACCTCCTGCGTCTTACCCTTGTTCTTCACTCTTGTTGAGGACACAGATTGAGATGATCCGGGTATGTCCTTGTCAATGACATTCTCTTTGCTGACAGCTCTTGCCTTACCCCTCGACCTCGATCTCTCCCTGAGTTTCGGGATCAAGTTGTTTCGGTGCGACCCAACACAACACTCCGGGCCGTGTAGTTGACCTTTGGAGATATTCCAATGCTTTGGGAATGTTTCCCATTTGGGATGCGAAACTGAAATCTACCAAGTGCACAGTGTAGTCTCCGTTGATGAGTACTTTTTTTGTCTCCAATTGAGCAAAATGACAGTTGTGCAGCAATATTGACTCACACAATTCAGATTGCTGTGAACAATTGCAAGAGAATTCACTATAACATGTTATTTCTGTGAGCTTTTCGAATGATGACGTTGTCTCACAGTAGAGTAACCCATTTGTTATATCCAGGAGCTAGTGGCAGTAGAAGTTAGCGGGAAAGGCATGTACACAAACTCAGGCTGAAGTCAGTGAATTGCACATACATAGAGTCTGGGCGTGTGGTATTTTATTTCTATTCCATGTGAGATGATGCTGGCTGTGAAAGCAGTCCTTCCAAGAATGGAATGTCAAAAAAAGTAGCCAGCTCACCAGTGAATTACCGGCCTCATTCATGTGCTTGTCTCCAAGTTTCAGCAAGATGTTCATGAAGCCAGCTGCTTCAGACATACTCGGGCTTGGTGCTTGCTTTCATCGTCGTCTAGGTCCCCTTTCCCACAATGATGAACATGGTTGACTTTCACCACTATCTATTTCACTACATGAGCAGTTTCGTTAGCGACACCTGCCAATGGCAAGGTTCAGAGTTTGGCAGGCTGTCGAACACTCCACCAAGTTCATCCTCAGCCACCCAAATGGCTAGGAGGGTGTACTGCAGAAAAGGTGTGCCACACTGCTGTATGTGGCAGTGTTAATCCAGACTACAACCAAGGTCATGAGTTTGATCCTACTAATGCTCCTGAACACGTGGCCCGCACAGAGAGACTGCGAGCTCCCATCAAGGCTCAAGCTTCTTCCAGACACGTTCAATTGCATTCTCGAAAGAGTAGTCTGTAAGTGGAGATATCCCGGTGACACCATCCCTCCATCCCCAGATGCAGACATCAGTCTCACACAGCTAACATGATCCTTTTCCAGAGGAATATTTCCACCCTTTTGCAATGTTTGCATAGAACTCTCATCTCAGCAGCAGTGTGGAACCCAAGTCGGGTCGGAATGGCAAGACCTACAGGACATCATCTTTAATGTCAAGATACATACCAACCTGATAGAATTCAAAGCACGGATCAAACGGAACTACAATGTTCGTATTCACTTCTCTCATCATCAATGTCGCATTTTAATTAATCATTTCATCTGATCACAGGGCCTGACCAATTACTAGTGTGTATCCGTTCCTCGCCATGTGCCATTACCCATTGTGCTGACTATTGTCTTTGTGGTCCTGCATCCATCATGTACAGCGAGGGCAGTCACTGTGCCAACGAGGAGGAATCCGACATCTACTCTCAAGATGATTTCAACCCTCTCGCTCCGTGTTGCGTGCCCATGCCGTCCAGCCACAGTCGTGCCCTCTTGCAAACATTCCCAGAACCCTATCGGCTCTCGGGCCAGGGTCGATTCGACACAGCATTCATGGACGCAGTCAGCAGTAGTCAATCCCTGTTCTCATCTCAATAATCTATATATTCAAGTACAGTTGCCCCCCCAGTCATAGCCGCCACTGTCAACCCAGACCCAGCTGTATGCTCACTTGCACTTACATGGCTACCAGCAATCCATTTATTCAGAGCGCGCCACCCCTACGAGTGCCAGCGCATAGTCTCCGGTTTTGCTTCATGCGTGGTGTCACAGGCTGAGCATGATCGCCAGGTTTCTTTAGCGCCCAAGCTCTCGAGTTTGCACTGGTTGCAGTCCCGGGAGTTGGAGTTGAAGAGACAAGCTATCATGAATAAATTGAACGAATCAAACAGAGGAGGATTGAGAGAGATACAGCAGAGAGAGAATTGAGAGAGCTGAACGGGAAAGGACTGAGCAAGCCTAGTGAGAGGGGATTGCGGCTGAAGTGGAGGCCATGGCTGCCAGCAGCTGTTAGTCCCTCTGTGTCAAACAGAAAGAACGGAAAGAGGGCAACCCGATCACGTCAGTTGACCTCATTGATACAACAGTTAGCGAAGGTCCAGGATCGCTTGCTCAAATGCTCAACTGTGTTTAGGATCCCAATTCAAGGCTGTTACACCTGCAGCGTCTCCTTTCCCATCTACGACACAATCTGTAGGCCCATGACGCCCCACCCTGAATTTCCAGAACCACACAAGCCTGACTTGACCACGGCAACGTCGGGCAAGACACAGAGCATGCTCCTTACAGAGATGATCACGGAGGTGATGGGACAACTGTAAATGTGTCTACAGACCTGGCCATCGACATGACCCACATATAAGAGGACATCATGCAACCGTTGAGATTCAGCACCTAAACACATGCTCGTAGATATTGTCCTGCCGGAGCAACTGGCATCTGAGCTCATGACCAGGACAAGTGCTGCACAGGAAATCGGGCAGCGGAAGTGGTGGAATAGGAACCATGAATTCGAGTTTTCAACACAAGAGTCAAGATCAGCGAGACTGCTGCTTTTTCCAAGTTTCAGGCCACAATGTTGGTGACTACAATGACTGTAATAGGGACGATGACTGAGGCTGTTGACACTGCAGGTGCACTTGACGCAGTCAGTCAGACAAATAGCAGTGTCGGGGCGGGGGTGGAAGCATGTTTGGCAATTAGAGATCATGGGGAGAGACTGTGACAATGGCCACGAGCACCACATCAACGCTGACTGATTTTTCCAGTGCAGCCATGTCTATCTCATCTTTGTTTAATTTTGGGATAAGAACAAGAAGAACAAGGATGGCAGTGCATGGGGCACGGGCTCGAGTGAAGACGATAAAGACAAGGACAATGCTGATAGTGCGTCTTGGCTTGAGTGCCAAACTGCAGCATGACCCTTTCAAGCGCGAGTTTTGATGGAGGGCCTGTATTGATGGTGTGAGGTGCACGTTGATTATAATTTGTTTCATATTCTGGTTCATTGACTCTCCTGTGTAGGTTACGGTCCGGGACTTGTTTCATTCTATGCATTGGGATGATGTTGGCGGAACTGGCATCATCGGCCCTTACACTATGGAGGTATGTGTGGTGTGTTCAATTCTATCTGAAATAGGTGTGAAAGAGTGTTGTGTCTAATTCTATCTGAAACAGGCGTCACTGAAAGAGTCGGTATCTGGTATCTGACAACTACACTACATGTACATTATTTTTGGACTCCATGTTAATAGACTACAGACTTTTCTTGGTCCACCATCGATCTCCCCATGGACAACAATGGCTCTGCCTTGCCCCAAGTCGACATTCTCCAGGAATTGGAGAGGCAGATTCAAGAGAACCATGCGGCACAACTCGCAAACCCCAGCAACCCTTTGCTGGATGCCACACCAAGCTTGGCCCTGTCCACCGGCGCACTGACACACACGCAGTTCTCTGCGATTCCAGGTGCGACACCAATTGTCATTGTTTCTTCAAGAAAGTTAATTTATATAATCAGTGTACTTTCTTTCCACGTGGATTAACAAAGCAAACATGTGGGTGCTGATCGCTGGGGAATGTTCCATCTCTTTGGCAAGACACGTTCTAATCAACCATGTCTCGCTCGATGCGTTGGTTGGTAACCGGCTCGAGTTCAATATTGGAACGATTAATTCCGTCGTAGAGGAAGTCCTAGCGCATTATGTCAGTAGGGGTATAGGTCAGTTTTTTATATCTATCTTACGGTTACATTTACTAATGGGAACATTTGAAGTGCCCCACAACACCGATTTTCGAAATCTCATTACTACTCTAGTATGCCAAATATAGTGATGTAGTCATCTGAGTTGGACGAACTGATCCTCTTGTTTAGCTTCGCGGTGTCGCTTCCTCGTACCTGAGCACCATATGGCATGCTATTGATTCCCTGCTTTGTGTACTGGATCTGGTTCTCGTCTGGGATCTGTTATACTCCTCCTTCACCACCCACTCATCCATGCCACTTGGAATTCCTGCGATTGCCGCTGAAACTACATGGGACAGACATTTCAGGTATAGATTTTGGCACACATTTGAGCCTGATGACAGTATCACATGGTTCGGTAATGAAGCTACTCAACACTGCCTGCGACAATGTCTTGTGAATGAAAATTCCAACGGATTCATCTCTATCCCGGATGTCATTTCCCCTGCAACACACTCCGAAGTGCTCCCACTGGCTAACCGGGAGATTCAGTTTATCGCCGAGAAAGTTGTATATTTGGGTGAGGCCGCTAATCCCTACCACTTTGATTCTCTGACATGTCCCTAGCTTATTGTAGAGATGTGCGCCTTGGCTCTGCAATACTACACATTCGGTCATTCAATGCTTCTTACAGCATATCACGTTCAACATGTAGCAAGTGAGCATAGATTAATTTTCGATTTCTTCAACGTTGTTCTAGGTGAACCCGGTGCACGCCGGGATGCTCTTGTGGATCTATTTTGGGTGTTATCTCGTTGACCTGAGTATTCTGAAACATGCAAAATTTTTTACCCCATGTATGTACCCATATACACATCAACAAGATCAAAATTTTGAGTCGCTCAGAATGCATCTCAAAATA
Organism: Leccinellum albellum; assembly: GCA_038090015.1. Lineage (NCBI taxonomy): Eukaryota > Fungi > Basidiomycota > Agaricomycetes > Boletales > Boletaceae > Leccinellum > Leccinellum albellum. Next base: position 20,265 of record JBBPLX010000097.1, read on the forward strand.
TAATTGTATTATCAAATATAATGGCTATGTGTTCTGAGGTTATGTATAAGCTTACATTCCATGTGATCCCATAATATGTCCCACAATTATATAATGTAATTACATTTTGAGTCTCTTGACAAGATATTTGAAAATATTGAAAGTCTGGCAAAGGGAGCCAATTCTGTGCCAACTTTGCGGGGCACAGGCTCCCTCAGCCGGACTTTCAATATTTTCAGATATCTTTTTCAGATACTTAAAATGTAATTACATTATATAATATTGTGGGACATATTATGGGATCACATGAAATTTAAGCTTATATGTAACCTCAGAATAGATAGCCACTATATTTGATAATACAATTACATTTTGAGATGTATTCTGAGTGACTCAAAATTTTGATCTTGTTGATGTGATATTGATACTTTACTTTGTCACTCGTCACGGGCATAAGATGATGTGACACTCTCAGAGAATGTAATGTAATCGGTTTGCTCAAGATGTCCATCTGTTTCCCATCGAATCCAACGGACCTAGCTCATCAATATGTTGGGTCCCCAGGTGCTGCTAAAACCCTATACTACACCAATACCACCGCTTGAGAGCGAATCTCACACCTGTCTGACCAGCCAGTGTTCCTCTCCCCTCTACAAGCCTTCTCCCCTTGATGCAGAAAAATACAATGTGGAGTCATCTAAGCACATCGACATTGCCAGCTACAAAAAAGCTATATTAAGTGGTCTCAAACTTCTGGTACGTTTCCTCCAGAAGCTTCTCATAAACTCATATCAACATTGTCCCAGCAACTCTCCAACTCATCTGTTCCTCCCAAACTGTTAAAGAAGATGCTGGCAGATGCACTGTTAATGAAGAACGCACTTGCTGCAAGTCTTGCTGAAGCTGAGCAGAAATGTCTGGATTGGGAAAGCACTCTGCGACCAATGCTTGGAGAAGCAGAGGTTGAGCAGGTCGCTCAAGCTCACATTGCTGTTGGTGGCAGTGATGTGGATACTATGAGGGGACAATATATTACTGCCGTTACTTGCATTAGGATGCAAGACTTTTATTGCTCTGAAAAGGTTCCGGGACAATGCATACAGATTTTGCCAGAGTTGATCCGGTGAGCCTGTACTTTGTTCATACCTTCAATATTGTAGTGTATGAACCCTCACCTAATAGTGCCCCTATGTGATGACACTCATCGCTTTTATTACTAGTCAATCACGCCTGTGTTTTTACCCTAAAAATGTGGTATGTTTTGTATTGAGATCCATGTATTCTTTCTTCTTCGTGCCTTTTCATTATTTTTTTAACTTTATTTCACTATTGGAACCACATAGAGCAAGTTGTGGAAGATTGCTAGTAGTCATGACTTTCTCCTTGCATCGAAACAATATAAGTTAATATACTGGTTGGCTTTAACTTTGCGAAATCGCTAGTGGACTGCAGGAATGAAACGCAGTGTTCCGTGTGTCCTCTACTAGGACCTTGTACTTGCCGCCCAGGCGTCCACTGTCATGGTTTCTCATCACAGCTCATATACCCTCTTCCACCAACTTCTGGGGTTTGCTTGCCCGCTTCCGACTTGGAACAGCTTCATCTGGTGGCGTATGTACTCGGGAGGTCATTCAGGTGTGTTATTGATATTCCTTTCAGTGTGCTGATCGTTTGTTTTATCAGCTGTCGCTACTACTGTATGTACACTGTCATGTACTAGTTGCTCCCTTCTCGATTGATGGATTTCAATGCTTGCATTCTAGCCACAGGTGTACTATCTTCAAGACTCCCGAGGCATTCCACAGACCTCCCTGCTTGTCCTCTACAATGGACTTCAATGTGTGCAATGTGCATTATATACATCTCAATTTATGTTGTATTTCCTCTGAGTTCAATTTATATTTTCGTTATGCTTCATGCACCGGTCCTGCCAGTGACAGACAGTCCTGCCACATTACTCCAAGTCGGATATGTACCATACATGCAGAACCCTGACGTAGCATGATTTCATTCAAGTTTCCCACCGAAGTAACCTGAAGCCGGTGGCACAGTGACGGCACCAGGCTTTACTTAAGTATATTTCATTAATTGGAATTTAGGCATAAACTTCTGAGTGTACGCAGTGCTTCAATCTCTTCCAAAGTTCCAGCATAGATGGCTTCATTTGAGAATCTGACTTTATTCTCCCAAACTTGCATTTGCAACTGCACGTTCAATGATTTGGGCATGTTCACCTGCCATGAACAAGGATGTCATAAAGGAAAAAAATGACTCTCCTGTGCCCTGGCGAAAGTGAAAGAACTCTATCAAGCTAAAAGGTGCAGGCTCGGTGCTGGCACCGGCAGAGCCCTGGGTGGAGAACCTGCAAGTATTTCCTCCGAAGCCCATGAAGAATGGTGTTCGTCCAAGTTACCACAGGTACATAGTTTTGTATATTATTCATCTTCATTGGATACGAGACATGAACTCATCTGATTGTCCTCTCTGCAGCAGCAAGTAATAGGCAATGCGCTGTTAATGCCGGATGAAGATATGTTATCCATGCAACCCCGGTCAAAGTCCACTTGGACTTCCAGTTTATCATCCCCATTTCTGGACGTACTTCCAGAACGCTTGACACTGCTTCCTCCTCCTGAAGCTTATACCGACCTCCTTACTCGAGCACCGGAGGCAAATGATCCATTATTAGTAGCCAAAGATGTTATAAATCTCCCTGCCAAGCAATCCCCCTGATCCATATCCTCTTTGATGCACAAATTATTCAAGACGCAGCTGAATACATTCAGACTATTTCGTGTATATAATACCAATTCTCTTCCTTGCCATGACCCTGAGGATCCCTATTCTATCAAGAATATGTCGAACACACAGTGCGATTCCTCGCAGTCCACGTTCCGGTCTCATAACCCACACCATCCTTACCCCAACGAAACTTCCATGTGCCTTGGCGATTGGTACTGGAATCAGGGAATTCAGAAATCCAAGGAAAGTTTCAAACAACTACTCAACATCATTGGTAATCCGTCATTTTCGCCTTCCGCCATGTTGCAAACCCCATGGGATTCGATCAACAAACACCTCGGAGAGAATCAATTCAATGGTGATTTTCCCGAGTGGTTGGGTGGGGACGAAGGATGGAGATGCTCCTCCGTGACAATCTCTGTTCCATTTCATACTTGGTCCAAGAATCCGGGGGTGAAGAACTATGTCATCCCTGAGTTTTATCATGGTTCACTGGTCGCAATCATCAAAGAAAAAATTTCCGATCCAACCCATGCGCCTCTTTTCTGTTACGATTCAGGTTGAGCCTGATGGAATCCCTTTGGTGGAGATGTCCTATACCTTACGACACATTCATTTTTCCGTTCACTTGATAGGGGAAGATGCCTTTGTCATCGACAACCCTTTGTAAGACTTCTTTTGTTTTCTCCATTGTTCCTTCCCTTTTTCGTCCTCCTCCGTTGTAGTATTACGTGTCTCTTTTGTTCTCCTCTTTTGTCTCCCTTTGTCCTTGTATTACGCATTCTCCTTCCTCTTATGATCTTCTCTCTCTCACTACTACGAACACAGCTTGGTCTGTGCACCTCACCTCATGGTATAAATACCCTTCGTAGTACGATGGTGCTCTCTAGCTAGTTCTGTGCAATTGTAGCGTTCTAGTTCCATCTGCCTCCGCTTGTGAGCGAGACCTTCTCCGAGTCTTCCCTTAGGCATTGTCATTCGCCTACAACTCAAAACCCTTGGAATGTCTGGACGTGACTCTTCGTGAGATCCTCGATGTTGCCTTGCGGCGTATTCCTCATGATGCTCTACGACGTCTAGTTGACCATCGTAGGAGATAGAGTCGAGAAGACTACCGTTTGTAGTGGAGCAAGAACGCTCCCACATAACAAAAGAACTAGCTCCTCCCCCGCCCTCTGCTAGTTAGCAGACCGCCCACCATTTCTTCCTCCGCCCAATTCCGTGCTCCCTCTCCCAACGACGAATCCCCTCGACGAATCGCTTCCTCTTCCCGTCCTGCTCTCCCTCGTCTTCCGCCTCACCCCGCTACCGAAGCAGAACACCAGGCAAGGATAGAAAGGATAGCCGAGAAATTCGCTCAAGCCCTTAACCCTCCAACTCCCCCACCATAGTCCCCCTCCCCCGAGCCTGAACCACCCCTCCCCAACGACGAGATGCCCTCCGAACTTAAGGCTGGATTGCCTGAGGATTTTTCCAGGTTGAGCACAGATGCCAACCACTGGTTAATGGCCATGAAGGCCTACTTTAAGATGAATGGCGTGCTATACGACAACGATAAGAAGGTCCTAGTCCTTCTAAACAAGATGACCAAGGGAAATGGACTCCCTTTTGCAGAAGCATGGTATAAAAAGGTTACCACTGGACCCACTGACAAGATCACCTTCACGAAGCTTGAAGAAGACTTTAGGTACTTAGAACCATTTACAAGGAAGTCGCTGAACCCCCTGCCGAAGAAGAAACTTCTGTTGCTGCTGCTGCAGTAGAAGAAGAGACCGCTTCCTCTGAGGATTTTTGAAATGGAGAGTTATTACGACGTCTAGCCCTCCTTCTCCATTATGACTGGCACCTGTAATCTGTACTACTCCTCATGCGAAATCCATTATTATTCCTGTTTCGCTATCCTGCCCATCTCAAATCATTGAAACGAAAGCCCTTATCGATAGTGGCACCTCTGGAAACTTCATCAATCGAAAACTCGTCCTGAAACATTCCTTTCCAACCACTCGTCTTTCGAAACCCCTTGCAGTAAACAACGTTGATGGAACCCCCAACAAAAACGGGTCATCCAGAGTCTAGCCACCGTCACCCTTGCCATGAAAGATTTCTCTGCCCCTCTCAAACTATACATCATTGACTGCAGAAAGGAAAACATCATTCTCGGCCTCCCCTGGCTTCGAAAGTTTAATGTATTTGCCAAACCCCCCATTGATGAACTTCCCCCGTCCCGCGACATCGACCACACCATCAAACTAAAAGAGTCGTTCGTCCCCAAGGTTGCAAAGACCTACTCCTTGAATCCGAAAGAACGAGAGGTCTGCTCTGAGTTTATAAGGGAAAACTTGGAAAATGGCCGTATCTCCCACTTCCAATTCCCTCAAGCATCTCCGTTCTTTTTTGTCCCAAAGAAAGATGGCTCCCTCCGCCCTTGCCAGGATTACCGTTACCTCAATGAACACACCATGAAGAATGCCTACCCACTTCCCCGCATCCCAGACCTCGTCGATAAACTCAAGACCTCCTCCATTTTTACTAAGCTGGACATCCGTTGGGGATACAACAACGTCCTCATTCGACGCAAAGACCGGTGGAAGGCTGCCTTCATCACTCCTGACGGACTTTTGAAACCAAACATAATGTTCTTCGGATTCTGTAATGCCCCTGCCACCTTCCAGGCCTTAATGCATCGGATCTTCGCCGACTTGATTGCTGAAGGATGGCTTATCATTTATATCGACGATTTTCTCATTCACTGCGGGAACGATATGGAACTCCACTGGTCCTTGGTCCAGAAAGTATTGCTTCACTTCCAGGAACATAAGCTATACCTCAAACTCAAAAAGTGCATGTTTGCCGCTCGAGAAGTAGAGTTCCCCGCTATCGAAAATTGGTCCCCTCCTCGTTCCGTAAAAGCCGTTTGATCTTTCCTTGGCTTTTGCAATTTCTATCGAAAGTTCATTCCGAATTTCTCTTCCGTTGCCCGTCCACTCATTGACCTCACTAAGAAAGATCTTGTATGGGACTGGACCCCCTCCTGTGATAACGCTTTCCGCTCCCTCCAATCAGCTTTCCTCGCTTGACCCATCCTTGCCATGCCAGATGTGTCTTGTCCTTTCACCATCATGACCGATGCCTCTCTTACCGCTTCTGGTGCTGTTCTCATGCAACCCAATAGCAACAGAGACCTCCATCCCTGCACTTACCTTTCCCGCACCTTCTCTCCCGCTGAGTGGAATTACAACATCTATGATCGCGAACTCCTCGCAGTCATTCATGCCCTTGAAGAATAGTGACATTACCTCCAAGGGACTGGCCACCCCGTGACCATTCTTACTGACCACAAAAACCTCACATACTTCCGCCAACCTTGAAAGCTTTCTCGTCAACATGCCCATTGGCAGTTCTTTTTACAGGATTTTGATCTTCACTTCACACATCTCCCCACTTCCGCTATGGCCCCTGCTGATGCTCTTTTTCATTGTCACAATGTCGATACCTCTTCCGATAACACTGACGTTACTCTTCTCCCTGAGTCCCTTTTCGTCAACTCCCTTGACGTCGCCATTTTTGATAAACTTGCTTCTTTCACTTTGTCCGACCCCTTTGCCTCTGCCACCCTTGCTGCCCTCAATGAAGGCACTTCTCTTCTCCCTCGTTCCTCTTTAACCAATTGGTCCTTTACCAATTCCAAATTATACTTCAAAGGTTGTCTTTATGTTCCTCCTTCCCTTCGTGCTGACATTGTTCACTCCACTCATGAGTCCCCCGCAGGAGGCCATGGTGGCATTTTACGTACTCAAAACCTTCTTTCTCGCAATTATTGGTGGCCCGGTCTTTCTTTGTTTGTTCGTCGATTTGTTCTGGATTGTGGCACTTGCCAAGCCCACAAAGTCAATACCCATCCTTCCTCCCCCCCTCTTTCTCCTCTCTTGTCATCTGCTACACGCCCCTTCCAGCAGATCTCTATGGACCTTATTACCGACCTTCCTCTGTCCTCTGCTGCCGTTCTTGATTCTATTCTGGTCGTGGTCAACCATGGCCTTATGAAGGGGGTGATTTTACTCCCTTGTCACAAGACTGCCTCCGCCGCCGACATTGCCACCCTTTTTTTCAAACATATCTTTCCCAGACTTGGCCTCCACGACTGTTGCATCTCCAATCGAGGCCCCAACTTTGCCTCTTCCTTCGCCCAAGAACTTGCCCGACTTCTCAAATACGACCTTGCCCTCTCATCCGCTTACCATCCTCAAACCGACAGAGAAACAGAACGAGTTAACCAAGAGCTCGAGACGTACCTTCGCATCTTCTGCGATGAAAAGACAGACATCTGGGCAGACCTACTCCCTATGGCAGAATTTTGCCACAATTCCTCCGTCCACTCAGTCACCGGACGAACCCCCTTTTCTCTCATTTTAGGGTACGAACCCCAAGCGTATCCCCCCATCAGAAAGACCACCCTCCCCAATCTAGAAGAACACTTATCCCTCTTATCTGAAGCACACAAGGAAGCTTTAGAAGCGCACCACAAGGCACAACGCCTCATGAGGGAATGTTTCTCTTCCTGATTCGTGCCCTGGAAGGTTGGAGATAAGGTTTGGCTATATAACAAGAACCTCCACCTCCGCTATCCCTCTCGGAAGCTCGCCTCCCACCGAGAAGGCCCTTTTGAAATAACTCAGGTACTATTGCCTGTCACTTACAAACTCTGCCTTCCCCCTATGTGGCATATCCACGACACGTTCCACGCTTCTCGCTTATCCTCCTATCGGGAGACAGCTGAACACGGCCCAAACTTCCTATCTCCACCCCCTGACGAGATAGAAGGAGAAGAAGAGTACGAAGTATCGGAAATTCTCTCCCACCATGGAACATGAGGTCGCCGCCAATATCTCGTGGCCTGGAAAGGCTGGCCGTTATCAGAAAATACCTGGGAACCCAAAAGGAACCTCTCCCACACCACTGCCATCCTCTCCGCTTATAAACTACGAAATCCTCTCCACTTTTCTCCTTAGTTCCCCATGCCCTCCGCCCACTCTCAAATCGTTTTTCGTGAACCCTCTGAATCCCTTTCTTCCCCTCCGTTTGATCACATCGTCCCTAATCTCTTTGATGCCCCCATCCGAAATATTCTGTTTGCCAATGTTCTCAAATCCCCTTCTCTTTTGGCTTCTGTTGAACAAGCGGTTTTTGCCGCTTGTCCTTCTCAATATTTTTCTACTCCTTTGTATAATGGTATTCGAAGCTATCTCACTTACACTTGTCTTGCTCTTTTCGTCTCTATGGACCATTCTTCTTCTCCAAACCTTCGATCTTCTATAAATGACATTATTCATGACCTTCGCTACCTGTTACGACTGGCCCGGGTAGGGTCAGTCGAAGACTCGAAGGCGAAGGACGCGGGACGAAGGCAAGAGTCATTAGGGATGCTCAAAGTTGAGGGAGTTCGCACCGCATGACGCACCACACCGCACTGCACCGCACCACAACCCCCATATCATGCTATATATAGTATATTAGTAATCAGATGTTTAAAATACAAAATTCTCGAGTGCAAAATCAAAAAACCTATTACAGTAGATTGTCTCATAATGCATAATTCCTAATTGTGGGAAAGAAAAGAACTAGGAAAATTTTCACATTTGGTAATGAGTATAGACTCCCAACTTTATGCATTATGAGATAATCTACTGTATCATGGCTCACCAAACTCTCCACCAATGATACCTTACTATGTATCTGATCTATATGACCATCCGAGTGCAGGCTGTAGATTGATGAATGCCTTCAGCTGGTTGGATTGACACTACAAAACTTTCGTTGGGATTGCACCCTCATAGCCAACAAACAAAGCTTGATGGCACATCTGGAGAAGAAGAACCAGAAAGTCAATTGTCAGGACTAGCTTGAGTCGCCTCTGCTACATACATACTATGATGTGGATCATATGGTTAGGTGGTGCTGCCAGGAAAACCTCTGATAACTCATCTGGCCCATTCAAGTGCTCTGCATGATCTGAGAGAATAAATTTGGTGAGATTCTCTTCATAGAGTTTGGGTATGGGATTCTTGGGCTTGTAAAGAGCAAGATTATATATGGCCACCATGACTTCAGGAAAAGCTAAATTCTTGATAGCCATTTGAAGATCTTGGATAATCTCTGATTTTGAAATCTTGACACGGAATATCAATGTATCATTAATTCCAGAATGAACCCAATAGATAAGTGTGAGCATATCCATGATGGCATGGATGAATGGTTGTCTGAAATGAATAGTTGTGGTGACAGCTGATTCAGCAGCAGTCGTATGATTGAACCATTGGTAGACCAACTCCAACAACGTAGAATATTTGTAGACCTTGCAAGATCCTCCTGGCCCTTGTTTAATCATTAACATTGCTGCAATGCATCAACACACGCTGTCAATAGCAGTGGCACCCCAGATGCCCTTCCAATCTCTGGTATCTGCATTTGGAGCTTGGACTCAACCAATCGCAGGCCCATTCTGCAGACAGCTTTTCAACTATGTGACCTCTGGGGCTGAGGATTCAACTGCTTTTGGACAGCCACTTTGGTGCTGAGGTCGTCAGAATCGAGCCTCCTTCCAGCAGGGACCTGTTGTGTGTATGACTGAGGAAACTTAATGCCGATACTTTAGTCAGTGGTTCCAGAGCCTGGGCAAGAACAAAAAAAGGGTGGTGATTGATCTACAGCAGGATAAGGGAAGAATGTGCATGATCTTTCCCTCCTACTCTATCTGACGCATTATTTGGCCACCTTATGCAAAGGCTTGCCAAACAGCCTGTGGCCATGAGCAACATTATTATTGAAAACTGCAAACCAGGGAGCAAGTGATCTCATACATGGGTGGTGCATCCAAAGGTTGGCGCCTTATTGACATGCAACCACTGCTATATTCTGAGTCTTTCAGCAGTGGAGAAATGGGGACTGGGTCCATCTGCAGTGCACCTGCTCAACTCCTTACTCATATTTATGCAGGTGAGCAGGTACGGACAGATAGGCCCTTGTTCGTCCAGGCCCGTGTATGACTTTGTAGACCCCGACACAAGGTCATTGTCTGGCCCCCCATGAGGCCAAATATCAGCCTGGGAGACTCTGTGGCTGGGTTACATGTTGCCTTCAGTATGGTAAGCATGATACTTTTGGAGTCCATCTGGCTCAGCATGCTATATAATACTGTTGATGGTGGCAATCATGTGAATGGCCCATCAGGATGGGTGGGTGCAGACACTTGAGTGCTGAGCACTGATTTTTGGAGGGCATTATACAACATGTATGTGTGGGTCAGAATGTTTGAAGTATGCAAGGTAGGCACCTGGTTGACAGGAAATTAAATAATGAACCCAAGCTCCTTGATTCAAAAAGAGCACATCGATGCTGGTATACAAAGACTACTGCTTAGACTACATGAGCATAAACAATAAGGAATGGGATATCCAAGATGTCTATAAAGTGACACCTGCAGCTTTACTAAGGAGAATGAGCAACTTGTTCCATATATTTATATGCAGTGAGACCACATGGCGAGAATGTGAATAACCAATGGGAAAGTGCCTTGTCCTGTTCAGCATCTGCATACACAAGCCATGTGCATCAGTCTACAAACTTGACTGCAAACCAGTGTGGAATGGCTTTAAGCTCTTCAACTCATTGAAACTTGTAATGTGGTTGTTGAGGTGAATGAGATCAATGGATGGTGTTGAATCCTGGATGAAGGAGTGGGTATATGCACACTCAGGATGGCATCTGCACTCACACACTAACTCTTGCATAGGAATAGCTTAGAGTGGAGGAAGTCAAACATGAGATAGCAGGGTTTCCAGGTTAGATTGTCAGGCATCTGTATGGTAACCCATCCATTTTAGCACATTGGGGAGTTGTCTTGAAGTATGAAATCGCTGTTACACAGGAGCTTTCTCCTATACTGCAAACAGCAGCCTTCTTGACTATACCCATATGATAGTCTCTCTATAGACGTTGTTGGGGCTCATAAGGTATATGCCAGGCAACATGAAGGATCTCACGGAGAGTCACATCAAGATGTTCGAAGGGTTTCGAGTAGAAGGCTAATGGCAAAGCCTTTAGAGGACTTGGAGGAGGTCTCACTTGCAAGCGGAGGCAGATGGAACTAGAATGCTACAATTGCACAGAACTAGCTAAGGAACACCATCGTACTATGAGAGGTATTTATACATTGACATATTATGCACAGACCATGCTGTGTTCATAGTAGTGAAAGAGAGGAGATCATAAAAGAAAGAGGGAGGATGTGTAATATCAAGAGAGAGAGAAGTATAACAGGAAAAGGATGCATAATACAGAGACAGAGGGTGACGAGAGAGGAAAGGAACAATGTAGAAAAGAAAAGAAGTATTACAAAGGGTTATCGATGATGAAAGTATCTTTCCCTACAAGACGAACCAAAAAACGAATGTGACATAACGTGTAGGACAACTCCACTGATGGGATACCCTCGGATTCAACCCAAATTGTAACAATCACTGCCGCTCGCAATCCAGCAGCGATGGGCCTCATTCTATCGTTCCTTGCATGTGTAGTGAAAATAATGCTCATGGCTCAATCTGCTTGTGCTGTTTAATCTGACAGAAGCAAGGTTCCTCGCGGACAATAGAGAGTACATGTCTGATGACAATGTATACAAAGTTGAGCATATTGAGAGAAGCAGGAGCACAGTGGCAAGCATAAGATCTTGAAACCATTCAAATCACCATGGTGGGTTGTATGCATGCAGTAAAGTACAAGTCCAAAATTATTATGCATTAACAACCACAAAAAAGAATACATAAGTTGCGATGCAAGTTTGACCCAGATCCACTCCATCTTGTGGCCATATTATTGATCTATAACTGAATCCCATTCTCTTGACTGGTGAATTAACTTGACAGGCCTCATTGTATAGTGATACTTCTATAAAGAATGATATCCTCAACATCTGGCTGTTTTGGCCTGAATGGCTGAATGTAAGGATTACAGAAGAAGAAGAAAAAGGTTTCATATGTGGGCAGCAGCTCAGAGTTTCGCAGGAGGTGATACATTAAAAGCACCAGATGAATGTTGAGTAAAGACAACCATGGCCCATAAGCAGTTGAATCCAACCAAATGGCATAGCTGGCCCTTGATGGCAGGAAGGGAACAGGAAGAAGGGTGTAGGTGTCGAGGAAAGAGAAGACATGATTTCAGGTAGCCACATCCTCCCAGATCAAAAATGCATCCATAAACAGGCCTGGGCCATAATAGCTAAGTTTGTGATCCACTCTGCAGGTGTAAAGCTGGTGGCATATAGGGCATGTATTCTCCAATGGCTGCCAAGGGTGATGAGCTCAGATGGTGGAACAAACTTGGCATTGAAAGTTGTCGTATGGTGTGCTGGAATGAAGAAGTCTCCAAGGACACCTTTCAGCATCTTGATGATGATAGTCTTCCCATTCCCATCTTCAGCTATTGAGAAAGATCTCTATGACTTGAATGGGATGTGCTTCACCAAGAAAATAGTAAATTTGACAGACACAACAAATGTGAGATAGCCATTTACACATGTCAATAGCAATTGAAACAGCATCCAAAGAGAGCCAAGGGAGTGAATCCAGAGAGAAATGGATGGACATGTCAAGGTAGGAGGCTGAGCCAACTTCAAGAATGTCTGATTCGATGATGGGTGATGAAGGGGATGGCATTCGTGATGGCGAGCCTTCAGACTCAAACTCAAAGTTGAGCGATGATGCAGATAGAGTCGAAATGGGGGAGGTAGATTCATTAGTCACTTCAGATATGATGGACTGGCCAGAGTCGTAGGCACTACCTTGAAAGTCACAAAGGCGACACCAACTGATAGTGTTGTGAGACGACACACTATGGGCAACAAAAGAGCAATGGAAGGGGGTCTAAGATGTTTTAAGTACTGACACTTATGTAATTTGTGTTACAGTTTCTTCACACAGATACAAGTTAGGGAGGATCATTCCTTGGGTTGGGGAGTGGCTGCTAGCACCTGTACTTGAACAAAAAGACCAAGGAAATACACTCACAGATCCCTCTTGTTATTTGAGTGGCAGTTAACTAGCATGACTGACCGGTCTGCTTTGCTTGTATTGATAGCATTCCTGACCAATGTGACTGATCTATGTTCCTGACCAATGTGATTGACCTGCATTCCTAACTAGCGTGGCTGACCTGCATTCCTAACTAGCATGACTGACCTGCATTCATAACTAGCATGACTGACCTGTATTATTAACCAACATGACTGACTTGCATTACTGACCACATCAAACGATATTTAGATAGAGTTATTGACAAGACTACATGTACATGTTAATGTGTAGTGTGACTGACAAGACGATTACAAAATTAGTGGTTAGTCATGCTTTATGGCTATAACGAGAATTAATGGTACTGCTTAAAGTTGTGACACAAGAGGTTGTAAAGTATGTAGAAGGTCGTAAATGTCCACTTCTTCTCCCCTGTTGAAAATGTTTACATTATGTTTAGAAATGTAGCTGTTATACTGTTCCTTCGTGGCTATGTCAAAATGTTTGAGAACAGATGTGGTGACTGTGATAGCCAAATCAATGCACAGGGATTTCTGAGGAGATGTGCCTTGTGCATTGTGCTCTGCATTGAATATGACCATACTGCAAAGGCAGATCAAGGACTGCTCATAATTGAAGCTCTAAGAAAAACATGTTAATTGATTCTTTTAAAAGGTAGATTGACAGGGACTTACTGCGAGTCTTTGGGAGATGAGGCAACGCAAGGACAACTCGGCATCTCTGTCAAGAGCTTCAGCATATTGGTCTGTCTTTGTGCATGCTTGTCTTTAAAGTTCATGATGACCCAGTTTGTGACTCTGGTTAAGGGGATGACAAACATTCCACTACCATCAGTGTCATGGTGAGGATAGGTAAGGATGGCTGCATGGTGAGTGAGGCCCCAGGAGTGAGAAGTCAAGACATCTCCATGCAAGGTCTGCTGATCAACGTTGATGGCTCTCTACATTTGGGCCCATCTGAGATGCTGGCCATCATCCAGCTTTCTAACAAGATGTTAATAAAAAGTGAAAACCTCAGGGCCAAAAAAAATAAGTCCTCGAAGGGGGAGGGAGCAGCTAGCTGTGGTAGGGGAAAATTAAGCCCCACTCTGAGAATTTTTGGATTCTCGATGTCCTCAATGAACCACCTCAAAGACATTATTGCATATGGTTTGCTAAAGTCATATGTATGCACATCGCTCCATATCTGAGTTGAATGAAGTTGAGCTGCATGTACAGAAAATCAGTAAAATTACATACCATGAATGAGGAATTTTGAATCAGGAAATGTCATGAAAGATTCTTCAAGTGCTTTCACCATAAACTCAAACCCAGCAACATCCATGAAGTGTCTGACAACCACAGTTTTGTTGTTGGACAAGGACTCCTGGGCAGCTTTGAGGAGGTCACTTTCACCATGGTGTTTTCAAGAAATACAACCAGTTGGCTTGATGGTGTGCATTCTGGAAGTTCAGCCAACTGCTCTATATATGCTTGGTCTATATGAAGAATATTTTTAGGTTCATCATCATCATCATTCTTGGAGTGCTCATCCTCCAAGTAGGGCAAAACAGTTACTTGGCCACTAGTCCATCGCACGGTTTCTGACTTGGCATCAACTTGAACTCCTAGAATGCCTGTGACCAGATCTGGGTGGGGAGATGGAAATGATGTGTGTGAGAGGGAAGCTAGTAATGCAAGAGGGGTCAAAGGTGAGGATGGAGGGAGGGGAGTGAATGACATTGGGTGCCAGGGGATTAGGTCATTGAGGTTCGGTGCCAAGGGTTCGCTGTGACTAGGGGTCAAGGAAGATGGGGTGTTACAGAAACAGGGGGGTTGAGAGAAGGGTTTGTGTTTGAGGCAGGTTGAGGGGGGGATGGAGTGGAATGGAGGGGTTGACAGGAGGATTCGAGCCAGTTACTTGCTGAACAGCAGCAGTGACAGCAGCAATGGCTTCGCTCATTTCAATTGAGTCACTAAGCAGTTGGCATTTCTTATCTCTAAAATCATAAGCTCGACAACTCAGGTTACACTAAGAAGACTAACCTCAATTTTTTCTGCAACTCATTGTTTCACTTGCATTCATGCTCTTTGTCCTCTTTATCCCTGCGATAAGAGGCTTAGCTTATCTTCACATCTCAGCAAAGGAAATGATAGCTTATATCTGTTCATGCCACCTCTGTTTTCAAGCTTTATGTTGCAATCACAGCACCTCCCACTAGGATTGGTTAGAATATGTTATAGTCAGATGGAGGTTAGAATGCACATCTTCCTCAGACATGTCACATTTTCTCTTTCCCATATTAACTGAAGAGTTGAAGGGGAAAAAATAACCCTGGATTTGACCATGTTGTGAGACGATGCAGTGGTTGGATGGAAGGAAATGAAGGGTGGTGGATTGATTAGTGAATTAAAGGATGGCGAAGTATTGTGGATAGGATAAAATCAACTGCATCATGAGATGATAAGGTGGGTGGATGGAAGGAAGTGAGGGGTGGTGGGTTGGTGGGTTACTAGTAGAGATGGTAGGTGGTTGGAAGAAAGTACTTATGGGTTGCAAAGAGTTCACTTGAACTGGAGGAGGATGGATGAAGGCAACCTTAGATGAAAAGCCTAGGCACCTCAACTAGCTTCAGACTTATGGGGGGGACTGTCATCAAAGGGAATCCAACGAGAACAAGACTGGCTTGTTCTGTTGTTGCATTCAAGTATTTATACTACTAATACATGCGCACAGACCAAGCTGTATCTAACGATAAGCTATCTATGGTAACTATAAACTCTGGAGTCCAAGTATGTGTGCACTGAAGCGGGTGCATGCAAAGAGTAAGTGGAAAAGGTTTAACACGATTCTGGTGTTGAGGTGGGTAGGAAAAGTAGTCTTGTTCTAATGAAGGCAACCTTAGATGAAAAGCCTAGGCACCTCAACTAGCTTCAGACTTATGGGGGGGACTGTCGTCAAAGGAAATCCAACGAGAACAAGACTGGCTTGTTCTGTTGCTGCATTCAAGTATTTATACTACTAATACATGCGCACAGACCAAGCTGTATCTAATGATAAGCTATCTATGGTAACTATATAAGGTTATAGTGCTCTCACGAGTGTGAGAGTATTGATGGAGATTAAATGCTCATGCATGCCATGAGGCGGTCTAGACTATGATGTCATAGATAAAGGATAAGGTCACATAATATGGATAAGAAGGAAGTCATGTGACGTGGTCATGTGATCTGACTAAGCAGGGTCATGTGATCAAGAAAAGTGGTAAACAAAGTGAAAAAGATAGGTAAATGAATGAGGTTCATAACAATGGAAGGCAGGTGACAGTGTTGTCAATGTGGTGAAATCAACCACGTCATAAGACAATGTGGTGGTTAGATAGAAGGAAGTTAGGAATACTAGTAGTTTGGTAGACAAATCAATGTAGGGTGAAGTCTTGTGGATAGGGTGAAATCAACCGCATCATGAGACAACACGGTGGTTGGATGGAAGAAAGGGGTGGTGGGGTGGTGGGTTGGTGGTTGAGTAGGTGAATAGATGTATCATGAAGCCAAGACGTGGTGGTGCAATCATGTGACAGGTGCTCTGACAGGTGGTTAGCACAATGGGTGGAATAATTATATAATCCACATGGGCATTACCAAGTGTGGAGAACCTCCACAAGTCACATAAATTGTAGATGACATGAATGAGAAATGTTCGGACAGGGGATGTTACAATTCAGGTTAAACCCAAAGGTATCCCTTCAGTGAAGATGTCTTACATCTTACGTTGCATTCAGTTTTTGAAGTGCAAGCTATCGAGGAGACTAAAAGAAGGGGAGCTAACAAGCAATAGTTAGCTTTATATGTGCAGTACGGGTTTCCTGGCCTGTAAGAGCGCTTGCTGGGTTTCGGTAACCAGCGTCTCTGCCTGTGGAGAATACTCGAAGATAAAGTGAAGACTCGGAGGGGGAGTTGACCAGTTCCAGTGGCTTACTAGTGCAAAGGACATAGCAAAGACCTTAGAAGATCAAGACTGGGGAGTCTTGTTTTCATCTGGTGCTATATTATATATACTACTATACATCATGCACGGACCATGCCTTAGGGCAGGTCTTGCCAATATCTAGACTAGCTAGGGCTATGTGATAAGTAAAGCCATGAGGCAACAACGTGATGTGGCAGAATGGAAGCCAGGGACCATGAGAACTAGAATGGAAGATCTACCTTGCAGTACACACGAGGTGTGGCAGATCTATAGATAGATGAACAATCAATCGAGATACGATCTATGAAGATACAAGATCCGATATCAGAGCAATGGAAGACCGAGGGGATCATAGATCCACAAGCAGCTATAAAAGTGTCAATAGATACCAACGATGGAAAGGTCCATGTGAGTGCTATACTGGGTGCTAACCATAGCTTGACTAAGCATGTAGTCATGTGACCTATAATACGAGGGTTAATAGATAACTCAGATAGATGTTGGAGATAAGGAATGTCCCATAGATGATAGGGGAGTCAAAAGTAAGGAGTTACGATGTGGTTCGTAACAGTTTTCCATTCATTTCATAGGGGAAGATGCCTTTATCATCAATGACCCTTTGTAATCCTTCTTTCATCTTCACCATAGTTCCTTCCCACTTTTATCTCCCTCTCTCTGTGTGTTATGCATCCCTCTTCCTTTTATGGCTTTCTCTCCTTCACTATTATGAACACAGCTTGGTCTGTGCGCCATACCTTACGGTATAAATTCCCCCTGTAGTATGATGGTGTCCCTTAGCTAGTTCTGCGCAATTGTAGCATTCTAGTTCCTTCTGACTCCGCTTGCGAGTGAGACCCTCTCGAAGTCATCCAAAGGTGTTGCCATTTGCCTTCTACTTCAAACCCTTGGGATGTCTTCGGACATGACTCTTCATGAGATCCTCAATGTTGCCTTGTGGCATATACCTTGTGAGCCCCGACGACATCTTATCATTCAGGTAGAGTCAAGAAGGCTGCTGTTTGCAGTATGAAAGAATGCTCTCGCATAACAAAAGAACTAGCTCATCCTTTGCCTCCTGCTAGCTAGCAGACCACCCACCACTTCCTCCTTATCCAGACAATTCCATGCTCCCTCCCCTGACAAAGAACACTGTTGAATCCTCTTCTCTTCCAGTACTGATCCAGCCCCATAATCTCGCACTCCCTTTGCTGCTCGTCCTATCTCTCATCCTACTGAGGAAAAAGAACAACAAGCATGCCTCCTTGAAGAAGATAGACAACTCCAACTTTGAGCTAGAGCTGCTGCCAACCTCCCCCCTCTCGAATCCCCTGTGCCACCATCTCGTCCACCCTCCCCTCCTACCCCTGCACCCATACACACCCCCACACCAAGGATGCCTTCTGAACTAAAAGCTGGATTGTCCAATGACCTTTCCTAGAACAGCACCAATGTGAACCACTGGTTGTTGGCCATGAAGGCCTACTTTAAATTGAATGAAACCCTATATGTTGACAAAGGAAAGAAACTCCTCATCATGTTGAATAAGATGACCAAGGGAAACGGAATCCCTTTTGTCGAAGCCTGGTATAAAAGGATCAATATTGCTCTAGCCACTGATGTAACCTTCGATAAGTTTGTTGAAGAATTTACCACCACCTTTTTCCCCTATAATATCTCCACTGAAGCCTGTCGCTCTCTCCATGTTCTTAAACAGAACTTCCGCAATAAGGAGCATAGATTCCAGAAATATGTCTTTGAATTTCAGCTTCTTGCCAGTTGAGCTGGGATTACTGACAACAAAACCCTCCTCAACATCCTTGCCACTGAAATGGACCATAACTTGGTTAGGATGATCCTCTTTCAATAGACACAGCCAACTACTGACAAGGAGTGGATTACTCAGGCCTCCAAATACCATGCTCAACAACAACGAATCAATGATATCCTCTCTGGAGGAAAAGGAAATTTCTCCCGCCCTCCTTGTGACCCTAACACTATGGATGTTGATGCAATTAGGATGTCCCCCATTAATCGTGCTTGCCACATGCACGAGAACCACTGCTTCATATGCCACAAAGTTGGCTGCCACACATTCCCCAACCAGATAACCACAGACCTCCTCATCAGACCCCCACTCGATATACTGCCACTTCTCACACTCCTCCTCCTCCAACTCCTCCCCATCACCCTCAACCCTCTGCCCTTGGGCAGTACATAAATGAGATCACCACATCTAGGAACATCTCCAAAGAGGAGATACTCAAAGTTCTTAGAACTGTCTATAAGGACCCCCCTGAGGTCCCTGCTGAAGCAGAACCCACTGTTGCTACTGCTGTGGTAGAAGAAGCCACTCCTTCTGAGGATTTTTCAAACAGAGGGTTAGTATGACATCTAGCTCTCCCACTCTGCCATTATGACTGGCTTCTGTAATTTGTACCAACCCCTATGCAAAATCAATTGTGATCTCCGTCTCTCTTTCGAGCCAGTCTGAAATCATCAAAACAAATGCCTTAATTGACAGTGGAGCTTCTGGGAACTTCATCAACTGACAACTAGTATCCTGGTACTCTCTTCTCACCTCTTGCCTTGCCAAACCCCTTGCTGTCTCTAATGTGAACAGAACTCCGAACAAAAATAGAGTGATTTGCTCCCTGGCCTCTGTAACCATTGCTATCAAAGACTTCTCCGCCCCTTTTAAACTCTTTGTCATTGACTGTGAAAAAGAGGATATTATCCTAGGCCTCCCCTGGCTCCAGAGGTTTAATCCACAAATCAATTGGGCCACAAGAACTATCAATCTCCCTTCTCTCCTCCCTCTCAACAATCCTGAAGAAGTCATCAAACAATGATATCTTATCCACTATCTTCAGAAGGAGATCTTTTATACTCACTCCTCTTAGACCATGTATGGTCTACTCCCTCTCGCCCTCTGCAAGACCACCATCTCCACTGAAGCTGCCATTGCTGCCAAGAAATCCTCCATGTCTCTTCCTGCCCAGTTATCTGAATTTGCAAACATATTTGCCAAACCCCCCATTGACGAACTCCCTCCTTCTCACGATATCTGAAGGCGACCATGAACCGATAACTGGCTCTGGCACCTCGACAAGACAAACTATAAAAAGGGGACTGTCTAGGCGGGAAACCAACCAGAACAGACTGAGGTCTGCTGGTTATGCATTCACACTATATATACTACAAGTACAGGTGCACAGACCAGGCCGCATGTACGATAAGCTATCTACTGTGTACTAATAAGGTTATAGTGGTCTCACGGGTGTGAGAGTATCGACAGAGATTAAATATGCGTGTATGCCATGAGGCAGTCTAGACTATGTCGTCATAAATAAGCTATTAGTCACGTGACATCATACATCATGTGAGGGCTGACTAAGCAGGTCATGTGACATTGAAAAGAAATAAATGAAAGAAAAGAAAAGGTCCATTACAGAGTATGTAACATCACCACCCAACTAGGCTTGAGATTCCAGATCGAGTGATGATGAGGCAGGAGAGGGTAGTGGGGAGCAATGGCCAGAAGTGAAATTAACCACCGGGGTCGAAAATAAAGAATCGAATAAGTCATGAGCCATCCGGAGCTTGCACGGAGCGGAGGGGTGACGACGATGGAATTCATCAATGGCAGTCTGTGCCAACTTCTTCAGATTTGAAGCAGATTCCCATGTTCTATCACTATCATCATAGCCTTTCCAATGAATGAGATATTGGAAACTGTGGCCTATAGGATGAGAGTCCACTATATATTCCACCTCAAACTCCTCAGTGCCTTCATCAGAGATAAAGACAGGGCCGGGGCGGATACTCGGTTGATCATCCAGCAGTTTGATGTAGGGTTTCACATGGGACACGTTAACTGTGGAATGAGCTTTGATCGATTTGGGGAATAATAATTTAACTGCATTTGTAAAGACTTCAATGACCTGATAGGGGCCAATCCATCTTTCCATGAGTTTCTTAGAAGGCCGATCGGCGAATTCCAGGTGTTTGGTTGATAATAATACAAGATCACCAGGAACATAGTCCAGGGCTTTTGATTGATGTTTGTCAGCATGCTGACGCATGCAATTACATGTGGTTTCAAGGTTTTTCTTACCATTTTCAGCCATAGTTTTGTAATTTTCAATAAAGTTAGAGGCAGCAGGTGATTTAGCCGATGTGGCTTTGAAGCCAAGCCTGGGAGTGAAGGTCTTCATAAGTTGGAATGGGGTATATCCCGTTGATGACGATTGTGTATTGTTAAAGTTAAACTGGGTGATGAATAACCATTTGGCCCATGGAGCTGGTTTTTCTGCAATGAACAAACGAAGGTACTGATTAAGTTCCCTATTGATGCGTTCGGTTTGTCCATCTGTCTGTGGGTAATATGCCATAGACATTTTCTTCTCTATTTTTAATAACTTAAGAAGATCGACCATTGGGATAACTCTGTGGCTAAGGTGATAGTCTCTTCCTCAGGGATAGGGACATCTAGATCAAGGTCTGTCTCTTTGTTGTCGCTAGACGATCAGTAGAGCGGTTCTGGGGAGTCTGTGGGGCAAGGATCTTCTCTCCACGATAGGGAGGAGTGGACTGGGGTGCGAGGTTGCGAAGGGAAGGGGTTCCTAGGGGTAACTGGGGTGGAGGAAGCAGAGGCTCCCTCGGGACAAGAGTAGGGGTGTTTGGGTGGAATGTTGGTAACGGTTCACGACGATGGTGACCGAATGGAGAAGCTAGAGCTTTCATTACAACTGGCCTGGGTAGGGTCGGTCAAAGACTCGAAGGCAAAGGACTTGGGACTGAGGCAAGAGTCAATACCCCAACTATGGGCTGTAAGACGACTGAGGGACGAAGGGTACTGAGGACTGAGGGAGGCACACGCCTAGAGACTAAGGGTTGGGCTAAGAGCGGTGATATTTGAGTAGCTCTAGCTTAGGGTTACTACAAGTACATGAGTGAGTATATATACTAAGGGGAAAGTGTCATAAGTAAGTGATGGAAGACGATGGAATCGTCTGGAATGGATAGGTCATCCACAGTATGGATGAGTCACGAAGCTGCGGATGAGTAACACTACAGGAGGAAATAGGAACAAGGGAATCGGAACAAAGAGGAGTGGGAGAACTAGGGATAGTGAGTCATGTTGAATGAGTCACACCAAGTGAGTCATGATGAAAGGGAAGTGTTAAAGTACAGCTGATAAACCAGGGCTAGGCAGAAGGCATAGTCAAGAGTGAGAGAAAGAAGGAATAGAGGAAAAAGAGGAGCTGATTGTAACAATTGGCAATTGTTTGTTGGTTATGAGGGCACACTCCCGATGCTAATTTTTGTATTTCAATCAAACCAGGTGAAGGCATCGATCAATTTATACCCCACATCAAGGATGCACAACTGGATCTGAGAAATGTAGCCGACAACCATATATGCTTATACAGGATATTGGGAGATGAGAACGAACTCCGAGAGTGTCTTAACAAGACGGGTGATGGTGAATCAATCCAAGGGGACACTTTGGCGCCCAATTTCATGGGTGTTTCAGTTCTCGCCACTTTACGCATTGTTATTGAAGTTACTGCCAGTACCAGTAAGCTGACTGTATTGTCTTACTGATACTTAATGATTCCTGCATGGCAGGGTTGACGAATCCTCTCGTTCTCACACCTGGGGTTTGGAGGTGCGGATCCAATTGCAGTGGCGTGAGACACCTTCATCAAAGTGTGTGCCCAAAAGAAGGAGTCACCATCTGATGCTTCAAAACGTTCTGCGTTTCATGAAATGCAATGCAAGTCAAAAAAGCAGATACTCTGTGGTCGTCCTTGTCACCATGAAGAACTCATTCCTATAACTCTGCTCGAAGGAGACCCTATAGTTCCGATCTGCATCAAATTCACACAATGTTACTTGAAGGAGGCTCATTTGCACTGTGCAAAACAAGGTTTCGCCTACAAATTACAAGGGTTTGAAGTACTCTCTGGAGGCTGGTACATGATAGTCATGGACAAACTCGTTGGCTATGCTTTATTGGCTGACTTGCCCGACATCGAGTGCCTCCTCAGATCAGCACTGTAGCGAACGCTATCGGGTGACTATGGATGGAGGTACGAAGACGGCCGAGGGACTATAGATGGCGAGGTCAACGTCGGATGTGTCCGCTAGCTGGGTTGCGGTACCAGCGCCTTGTCGGGACTATGCGGGGTTACTCGGGATAAAGGGATAGGTAATCCCGTTCCGTACTCAAGACCTGTGCTAAGGGACAAAGCCGAGAAGAACTAGACTGGGGGTCTAGGACTTCAAGGTCGCTGTATTTATACTATCTAAGTACATGCACGGACCATGCCTTAAGGGCAGGCCTTGCCTATATATATAGCTATAGTGAATCTAGATAGATAAAGCCGTGAGGCAACAACGTGGTGTGGCAGCTATAGCCACCCGTGAGAATGCAATGGAAGATCTACCGTGAGGTGCACACGAGGTGTGGCAGATCTATAGATATAGTAAGTAATCAATCGAGGGGATCTATGAAGATACCCGATCTCGATATCGGCGATGTAAAGGCCTACCAGGATTGTAGATCCATGGGCAGCTATAAAAGTGTCAATAGATACAAACAATGAATAAGACTATAGTCACGTGAGCGGTAGGGTGCTACCCAGTGCTGACTAAGGAGGGCACGTGACCTGATAAGATAAAGGATAAGCGCGGAGATAAGGAATAGG
The DNA here is from genome assembly GCA_038090015.1 of Leccinellum albellum. Lineage (NCBI taxonomy): Eukaryota > Fungi > Basidiomycota > Agaricomycetes > Boletales > Boletaceae > Leccinellum > Leccinellum albellum. The sequence continues at coordinate 43,732 of JBBPLX010000097.1, forward strand.
GGCAAGACTGGATGGGGAACCCTAAACTAGGGGCAAAAGCTGGGTGACAACCGAGGTTTGTCACAAGCACTAGAAACCATCGAGACGCAGCTCAAGCCGCTGCATGCTCAGCAGTTGGTCCATGGAGACATACGCAAGTCCAACATTTTTGTCAATAAAGATAGGACGAAACTCATGATCATCGACTTTGACTGGGCGGGGGTAGAAGGTGTTATGTGATACCCACCATACGTGAATTATATTGATGTACAGAGACCAAATGATGTGAGAGATGGGCTACCTATCAAGACAGCTCATGACCTTGAGATGCTCACTATCATTACTGGAGCACTGGTCACTAAAAACTCATCATGAAGTCCTTAAATATGTCAATGTATATGTTATCCACTTGCTCATATGTAGAGATATCAATGAATTGCAGGAAAAAGAGAAGGAAGCATCAAGGCCTTTATGACTAAGTTACAGTTGCGGTGGTCTTACCCAAGTCACAAAGTCAGTCACGCTCTCATTTTGGGAAAAACATCTACTCTTCACCATCCCAACGCGACTCGTGAGTGACAGCCTATCCAATGTTGTCTCTTATCCTAGCGCCACCATGCCTCTGTTCTAATGTAGACATAAATCTTCCCTGATCATGAACGATTTCTGTCGACTTCACGATATTTGTTTTGTCTACTAAATTTGTGTGGTATGACTCACAACTGTGGTGCGGGAAAAAAAGTTTGAGGGTAGTTGATTCATACCACTTGATCATGAGTCGATCACAGGTGATGTCATGATATGATCATCAGCCTGCAATAGTCTTGCCCAAAGCTGATTAATCCTCATTTGAACACTAGCCCTTGCAAGTATCTCCCATCTAATCAATCAACGACAAGTCCTTTCAGAGTAGAAATTGCCCCATTTTGATTGAATTGAATGCTAAATCTTGATTTTTGACTTCAGTTCACCAGAGCGGCATGCTGTTGGGCTTTGAATACCTAGAGTCTCTAGTCTGGGACCAAGCTATCGATATAACTCACCAAGAAAATTTACTAAGATCCTGAAGGCCTGGCTGCTCTATCATTGCTGAGTGCAGATGGATCGTGTCAATGTAATTTCAAACTCAACTCCCAGTCGCCAAACAGCAAAAACAGAGCAGGCTCTGCTCTTGCTGCAAAGTTGTTTTGCAATTTAATTCTTGCTGCCTAAAACAACCCTCATTGATCTCAACACCCTGTGGCCCAGAACAGGGTCCATTTCTGCTCTCAATGATTCAAATAATTTTCTGACTTAGCCTACTTTGCAATGATTTATATCTCGATAAGATGGGAAGTGCCACACCGGTGGTGTCGCAGACTTGCAGGCGGCTCCAAGTTGACTTTACCAATCATGGAAGGAGGGAGAGTCGCTTTCTGGGAGTACTGGTGTTTCTCGTAAGTACTACAAGGTCTGTTGTACAGGCCCCACTGGTCACCTCGCCCCATTATAGAGGTGCCCCGCTTATGGTGTATTTGGTGCATGTTTCCATAGGGGCTTGGTTCTTTGTAAATGCCGGCTGACTTCAACACGCACCAACATTCGAAGAGGAACAGCACCCGGTGGTGTATATAAAACATGACCGCCCAAGTCCCGAGGTCCTGATTGTTCCCCTACAGGTACTACATCCCTGTGACTTGCCATGTACTGGGTGATTAGTACCTTTTTTGCCCTCTACAAAGTGATTGAAACTCTGACTCATATCTCCTTCACATTTTACATGTTGGATGTCTCAATGGCTCCATCATGTGAACCCGCTTGTAGAGAATATGGCAACAAGGCAATGGTATTGGCAGCGATATGATGACAACAAAGGCAACCCTGCGCTTCATTGCGACTCCAGGGACAATATAGGTGCACTTCGCGATTCGCCATGCCAGTGATCGAGTTTTCAGGGTTGTCCTTCACATTCCAGGTCCAAATTGGGTATTTCCAGATCTCTGCATTCCGAGGTGCGTTCCAGAGATTGATCTAATTTGTGCCATCGTTGATTCATCCTATAAGAAGAGGCATACTCTTCTGTTTCTTGCCTTACTCTTGCCCGTTGCCATCCCCCATAGGCAAGTTTGGACCAAGTTGGATGTCATGTACATATATGCATCGAAGGTATGTATGCGTGTCATGTATAGGCGCACCTGATCATGGGTTTGTGACAGACATTCATTTACATTATCCCACATATCTCCACTGAAGGGGTTATTCCTGCTGGTTCCATTGATCAAAATGAATGAAATTGTATTTGGATCAATGACAACATTGAATCCCCGGTGGCAACGTACATGTGGTGTTGATATAGTATAAATGCACCATCATATATACCACCCTCCATCCCATTTTTTTTCCTTTCCTCACTTAAAGAATCTGGGGATGAATTGGAAGTTGTTGGTAAACGGTCTTGTCCTCCTCTCAGCGGCACAATGTGCATTGTCAGCATCCTACTTGCCGTCAAGTAGCCTGACAGGCGAGGCTTTCATTGATGTATTCAATTGGGCGACAGATGGAGATCCTAATGGGGGATGAGTGTATGTGCACCTCTCATGCTTTCTCTCCCGTTGGGTATTATAGATGACAGCTGACACTCGAGACCATAGGAGCTACATCGATCGTGAAACAGCACGCTCCAAAGGGCTTGTGAGCATTTCTGGACATAAGGTTACGCTAAGTGCAGACAGCACCACCATGCTCAATGCGACGGGACTGGGGCGTGACTCGTTTGACCTGGTCTCTTTCAAACAGTATACCAACCATGTTGCTATGTCAGTGTTTTTTTGGAGTATATTCCTCCATCAATCTTACTCCCCTTGTGCAGCTTCAACATTAAACATATGCCCGAGGGTTGTGGCACATGGCCAGCTATTTGTATGTTTTCTCTTCTCACCTGCATTTCTTCTGCTTCTTAAGCTCTGTCACCATGCTCACACGATTGATATGCAGGGTCAGTTGACTCATCTCTCTTAACTGTGCTTCACTTCTCACCTCTCATGATGAACTATTTTTAGGGTATGTCTGGTCCCGAAGTAATGTGTCTTCTAAATTCAGCTGAACAATTCAATCATTGTAGGAACTTGGCCCAAACTGGCCAAACAAGTTAAGTTCAGACATTTATTTGGAGTCAGTTTCATGGTGTCCTATGTATTGATTTTGTTGAAATGCATTAGGGAGAGATTGACATCGTCGAAGGCATCAACAACCAGTCATGTGATTCTATCACCCTACACATGGAGCCAGGTACATTTTCATTCTCTCGTTATTTTATCATATCACCCATACCACCCACCACTTTTAACTTTGTTATGGTGTTCTCTGTTCATCGATCATCTCCGCCACGGACTTGTCGACGACCATGCAGGTTGCATGATGCCTGCAAATCGGGAGATGAGTGGATGAGCTTCCACTTCTCTGACACTGCCTTGAGTGATAGGGAGCTGACCATACCGCACTGACAGGATGAGTAAAGGAATGAACTGCAACGTATGGGAGACAGACAACACGTCCTGCGGGGTTACAGTGAACGTGGCCAATTGTTATGATCCAACGTTCAATGCAGCTGGTGGAGGATGGTGAGTTCACATTTCCCTGTTGATATGATGAATTCTGATGTTGATGTGATATGTGATGTTGATGTTGCTAGTGGGAAATGTTAGGTATGTGATCGAGTGTACGCCCTCATACATCAAGGTCTTTTTCTGGTTGCGATACGATGCATCTGTTCCTAAAGACGTGTTGAATCCTGGTTGGATAATCGATACGAGTAACTGGGTGTGTATTTCAAACGTCTTGTGGTCGAATGCAGATGGGACACTGATGAGTCTTATCCCATCTTCACGCCATTCTATTCTCGTATCGACAGGGAACACCTATGGCATACTTCCCAAGCAGCAACAATTGCAATTTCGAGTCTCATCTTGGTGCAATGAGTATTGTCATAGATCTTGATTTCTGTACATATAGTTTCCTCTCCAGCCTCAGTTACGGGGATGGTGTCATGGACATTCACGCACACTAATCCCTTTCTTTCTTCCTTCCTCTTCACCTCCCTCTTCTGGTATTCTTCCCACAGGTGGTTCATGGGCTGGAAATGTTTATGGCTCATATAGTTGTCCATCGACTTGTAATGGTCAGTATCTTCCTTGTTGCAGTGTGATCTTGAGTTGAATCCGAACCCTTGAGTTTGACACACATACATGTGACAGCTTATGTTGATTCCAACCCCCCTGCGTTTAAGAATGCATATTTCATGTTCAACACGCTGACAATTTACAAGTAAATGAGGACAAGGAGGCTGGAATGGGGACGGGAATAAGTATGGATTTAAATAAAAAAGGATGGGGGGGGGACAAGGACAATGTTCAGTTCACAGAACGATCAGTGTTTATTGCTGGTCACCTTTTCTTGCACATCGTCATCGTGATGATGATGATATGGGTACTCAGAGTCTATATCTCGTTATGTTGATGGGTGAATACTTCTTGCAGGACACTCTGTTACATAGTAAGGGACATGTGCAGGAACAGAATGAGTCGGATGTCTTTGGTCATGCATAAGGAAAATGCTGTTGTTTTTCTTTCTGTCCGCTTTCACAGCTACTTCTCCTCAGTGAGTCAGTGTTGCAGCCACTCCACTCTTTCAGGTCAGCCTGGAGCCGGACGGCATGCCTGCATATTCTTTAGTACGTCTCCCTCGCCATTTGCATCCAACACCTCAAATCACGTGCAGAATTGGTATCTCCCTACATAGTAGTACAAATTCCATTCCATTCTTTCCCCACGAGCACGTCCTGAGCTCAGCAGGAAGTACAGTAGATTATCTCATAATGCATACTGCTGGGAGAACACTACAAGGAAAAAAGATGATCTAAAGTAGTTTGTTTGGAATGGAGAAGCTCTTCACAATGAAGATGAGCACGCAAATGATGAAGATGTATGAGCAAACCAATGGCAGTGTCCGAGTTTGCATCCCCATAGTGTAAACATGCCTCCATCACTCTCTCACACAGATTGGCTACCTTGCCCTGAGAAATATCAATGTCAGACTCATTATCAGAGCTAGGATCATCCTTGACTACCTCATCATTCTTTTCAGCCACCTCAGCTGCAATTGCCTTCAAGTCTCTGCCTTCCAAGACATCATCCGCCACCATCAAGTCTTGACTTCTGGTTTCTTCTTGTGGCTCCAGGAACTTGTCAAGCATTGGAGGAGTTCCAAAGATGTGGTTTCATGCATAAAGCTATTCACTGAGCTTGAGATTTGGTCCATTTGGATGTGGTGTCTGAGTGGTTGTGTAGCCCCAGGCTGGTGCCACCTGGGATGTGGAAGTCTCGACACCAGCCAGTTGGATATCTTTGGGTGTCCAAGTCTTTTGAGAACCATAATGGGATTTATGCTTTTCTGCGGGCATGGTTGGAGGTTGCCAACAGAAGTGAACAATATTTTTTTTTTGACAGATTAGTCTGCTCTGGCCTCTGCAAGTCCTGTAAGTATTATCATGTGCTCCCAGTGCTATTGGCGGCTCCACCATATTGCATAATTGCATACACAGGTCAATGCATGATGTATTATGCATTATCAACAAAATTTATACTGTACCACAGTGGGATCCGAAAAAAGGTATGCAGTATGAGAATTATGCAATATGACCGTATGCATTATGAGATAATCGACTGTAGGTCTGATGGTTGGGGTCTTCAGTCAGAGAGCTACAGATACAAATGCAGAAGACGACTCTTCGGACTACTACTGTGCAGTCAGTGGGACCATGCTTGGCTGACTTCAAACAGCCAACCACACTTTCCACAGTTTCAATGATTTCTGGGCATCTTGGGAAGTCTCCGGAGATGACAGAGTGAAGGTACACATGCACTGATGCACAAATGATTTCTGATAGTGTTTTAAAGTCCGGTCTGGTCCAGTTTTCCCACGTCCTAATAAGGCAACCTGACTGCAACTGGTCTTTTTATTTTCCCCAGCATTGCAACTGGCAACTGGACTTAAAAAGACTGGTTGCAACTGGTCTTTGAAAGACCGGTTTTTAGGCTAAGCGGTGATGTTTGACATTTAGCCAACATTCCTGGCTCTCAGATTAATATGAAAGTTTGTAATTCCATTCATAAATGGCTGAGATATGGCCATTTTCGACTTGCATGTCAAAATTTCATTGATTAGTCTCTATAAAATTCAAATAAATACATAAAAATACACAAAAATACACAAAAATCATGGGAAGCAGTGTGTCTAATTATGGCAAGGCAACTGGTTGCTAACTGCAGTTGCCAATTTTCAAACTCAAGGCAACTGGCAACTGCAGTCCAGTTGCAATCAGTTGCAGTCCAGTCCAGTTGCCAGTCTTGTACCAGTTGCGCAACTGGACTTTAAAACACTAATTTCCGATGTGAGATGGTGCTGCTTGGAGCAGGCATCAAACATCAGCAAACTAGCACTTAGGCGACAGAGCCCCAGACTTTTGACAGAATCATCTAGATACTGACAGATACCACAGATACTGACAGATATCTACAGATATCCACAGAGCCCTAGAGTCACAGAGTCACAGCCACACCATAGATAGCTCAGTGTTTGACAGAGTTTGACAGAGCCACAGTTACTGACAGTAACCAAACACAACCAAACATACTAACCAGATACTAACTAAACATAACCAAACATACTAAGCAAGACCTAATCAAATATTATCTAATACACTAACCAAATACTAATCAAGCATAACTAGGCACACTAACCAAATCTAATAAAGTAAAAATCCGAACCAGAAATTAACAAAATACAACCAGGAACACTAACCAGACCTAACAAAGCAGAAATCCTAACCAACACTGACCAGGCATAACTAGGCACACTAACCAGACCTAATAAAGCAGAGATCCTAACCAGATACTAACCAGATATAACAAAGAAACTAACAAAGTACAGCCAGAAACACTCACCAGACCTAACAATGCAGAAATCCTCACTATATACCTCACTGGGAATTAAAAACTAAATGTGTAAACCATAATATGGGCTGTAAAAGTATCCTGGAAGGTTCATTAGACCTATGAGATCCACAATGGTGAAAGAGTGGGAAATTGTATTCATCCCATCTTCTGAGTTCATAGGGCAAGGCTCTCCACTATGACCCAAATTCAGAGTGAATCCAAGATCCTGAAGAGACACAGCTTCATAGAATCTACTGTTCCACTGCTGAAGTCAATGGAATGGATGGGAAGCATGAACTTGAATGGCACAGGATTGGCATCATGCTTGATTGCCATAGCATGAGAGACATTGTATGGTACCATCTGCTTGACAACAGTGGTTGCATTTTGGAAGACTTTCAGAGGGGCTTTCAGACTGCAAGAGGAGAAAGAGATATGTTGATCTCCATGGAATCCATTCCAATAGAAAATCATTCTGCGTCTATGTAATTTTCAATAATGATTAAAATGTGAAATAAAATTATTTTCTTACTTTTGTACTTCTGGATTCATCACTCCCATCATTATTTATATGGCATTCATCCAAGGCCAAATGATTATCCGATGATGATTGAGAGGTAGTAGTGTTGAAAACAAGCTTGGGAATATTCCTTTTTGGTGTCTCCACCTCACCCTCAGATGAATACATATTGGTTGCATCCACTTCTTGGAATGTCACCTTTCCTCTCCGTGTGACAGAAGGAGTAAAAGTAACCAATGATGATTGGCCTGACCCAGATGCATGACATGTGGCTTTGGATGTATGTAATGTAAATCTCACCTGTTTGGACGCTCTGCTAGCTCAGGACATTTTTTAATGTGGGTTGTTGTCAATATCAACAAATCTTTATAATATGAATCCATATTGAAATCCATGCTCAAATAGGCATTATTGATAATTAGCTTACAGCATCAAATATTCTGAATTGAACATCTATGCCAAATAGCCAAGTCCAGGTGGCAATTAGAAAGAAGCTAAATATCTCTTTCCTTTATGTAATATGACAAAACATTCTTGTTATGTTATAAATAACATTCTGAATCAAACTTCTATCCTAAATAGCCAAGTTCAGGTGGCAATCTCTTCCCTTTATATAATATGATGAAACATTCCTGTTATGTTATAAATGAAACCTTCTGTGACAGATCCAATATTTCATAAAAAAGGAATAGACATCTGAGATCTGTCATGTGACAAGACTAAAAATATCTAGTTCTATTTGAAATTGTCAATCAGAACCAAATTTTCTCCACCAATCCAATTGGGTTGGCAAGCATGGCCTAGCTACTTGTCCTCTATGCTGTATGGCATCTTTAGAGTAGTGTGTAAGAACAATTCTTTCTCCACTTGTCCATTCCGGAACAGAGTGGGACAAACCTCTACCTGTGAGAAAAATAGATGTACCTGCTTCATATTGAAAAGAAGCATGTAGATCATTGAGCTTGAACACAGCATCATGCTTAAAACCAAGACTGAGCAGATGATCATAGAATACACGAGCCCCTCCTGAATCTGTATGTGCTTCAGTGGTTCGGTTGACAATGACTTCCATACCTTCATAGCTGGTGGGCCAGACAAATGAGGGATTGGATAGACTCTTCTTGAGCTTCTCTGTTGATGCTGTATTGATGGTCAACGTCTCTAGATGAATAATATGCAGAACTGCATCCAGTAATTGGTCCACAGGCTCTATCTGCTGCAGCCAATGTTGTACAGCAGGTGCATGAAAAGCACAAGAACGAACAATTGGATCTGCAAGTCTCTGCTCAAAAGATATGAAGTTAACTTCTAATTTTCAATCAAGTGTGCAAACCTTTCCAACCATAAAGGTTCCGATTGATATAGTCAACCTTCCTTTCCCAAAATGAGAGTCATCTGAGATCTTCTGAAAGCCCTTTTCCCTAGCAGTATTTTTGTTCTTGCACAAATACTTTGTTCCACTCCAAAGAGGTTTCAGGCTGTGAATGATTGTGTTCACCTGAGCCTAAATATACATACATTAATCATTCTACTTAAAATTGGAATATAACTTACTACTTGTGGAGGCATTAGTAAGGAAGGTAAGTACCAAACCAATATTTTTCCATGACAATCTACAAGAGTTATTGGTTTGGTGAAATGGCCAAGTTCTACTTTTTCAAAATATTTTTCTGAACAACCCTCTTTGTCTGCCTCTGAGTATCGATCATAATCCCATGGAATCTGGACTGAATGACTATTTATATGTATTTCTTTCAGCGAAAGCAGAAACTCACCTGGATTCAGATATGCAGCTATAATTAAAATAGCACATCATCAAACTTCTCTCCTAGAGGGGGCACTCAACAAGGGATCCAGAGTGTGACCTTCAGCTCTCATTTCTGCCAGAAGCATGTTTACCCTCATCCTGAATATTGAAAACACTATTAATTGGATCAGATAAAAGGAAACCATGCAGACCTTGCTTTCTGAAGGTTCTTAGATGAAATCATATCATTTTGGATGATCCTCCCTAATGCAACCACATTCAGCATCTGCTGTACTTCAACTAGTAACTGGGATGCATAATTGACATCTGCCATGATGGGAATCAATGTGGAGTATATGATATGATATGAAGAAACTAGATCTCTTTTGAGGCAATATTAAATTCCCACATTTCCAGGCACATATGTTCTGAAACACTAATCTGTACTATTGTGGAAAGAATTAAACTGCCACCACACAATATACTATTTTTGTGAAACATCAATCTATACTATTCTAGAAATAATTAAATTGCCACATCACCAGATGTGATAGTCAATTTGTACTAATCTGGAAAAACAGTTACATAAATCACCACCCTGCCTGGGTGAATTGTTTCGAAACATCAATCTGTACAATTCTGGAATTGAGAGCCTATCAACTCATTAAATGTCAAATGGTTGCGTCTGGGGCACACAAATCAGATGCACTCATAGATGAGATAGTGAAGTATAAATTTACCCAAGTTGATGGGTTGAGCAGGACAAGTGAGAGGAAACAAATCCCGAAGAAGGAAACAGGGTCTGATAGAAAAATGTTAGCCAAATTGATAAGATGAAGAATGGAATATTTCACCTTCGTGATTGATTAGCATCGCTAAAAGCAATGAACCTTGGGCCATAATGATGTACCAACAAACGTTGGAGCGGAACTGACGGACAGTCAGTTTCTGTCAATCACAATTTGAAACCATACCTCGCAAGGTGTACAGACACGACCTGACAAGCAAACCCAATGGGCCATGTGAGAGAAGCACAGAGGCACCAAACACACCACACAACCCAACAATGCCATATAAGAGGAACGCAGAGGCATCCAACTCACCGCATGACTCAATTATATCCACAACAAACATCAGTAAATCACATTTTGCTATGCAGTGCTCCATAGCACTGTCAAGCAGCCATACTGTTAGAGCAAGGTCTGGGCTGGGTATCCACTCCAAGAAAGGGATTTGGTATGAGTTACTATGGACTACT
>JBBPLX010000098.1:0-54182 GCA_038090015.1 Leccinellum albellum
TCCTTGTAGAGTGTATCATCGATTCCACGTAATAACATGTAGTCAGTCTCAATCTCGGACGAATCAATAAGGTCATACCAAAATGGTGCATATTGAGTTGAACCAAGCGTTAGGAGATCTTCGAGTGTGTTTCGTCCAATTGAGATGAACGACTTTGAAGACATATGCGATTCTGTGGCTTCTAACAGGGACAATGAAAAGTGTCTCGGGGATTAGCTAGTCCAAATCCATATAATTATGGTACGCAGTCAGGTCCGCGGCCACTGCTGTTTGTTTGGCAACAGCTTTAGAATCAAACAAGCCCCTACTCACCGCATTTTCGGTCATCAAAAACAAAATAAAACGCAACATGGCGCTCTGCCTGTCCTCCAAGCAGAGTCTCCTCTCCGCTGCTTCAGAACCCATGCTAATGCGTGCATATCCACATGCACAGATGTCCACGCCAACGCGCTGGCACTCCACCTCTCCCTACGGCCGCACTCACATTCGCAAGAAACACCCTCGCTCGCTCCCCGCCCCCGTCGTCCCGCACTTCCTCCAACACGTCACACGCGCAGATGGCTCGACGTTCACACACTGGACGACCTCTCCGCGTTCCAAGCTCATCCTCACGCGCGACACGACGAACCACCCACTCTGGAACGCGACCGAACGCGTGAGCGGCGCATCCTCGGAGAACAGCCAGGATGAGGAGGAGGAAGGGACGGGACGGATGACGAGGTTCAAGAGGCGATTTGGCGAAGGGATTGGAGCGGATCAGTGGTTTGAGTTGCAGGCTGGCATCGATGGCGAGAAGGAGCCTGCTGCGGTTAAGGAAAGACAGAGCAAGGCGGGGGGCGCAAAAAAGAAATGAGTTGGAGGTTGGTAACTGCTTGTGCTTACAAGGCAACGATGGGTCTCATTTTCTGCCTCAGCTTGATGGACAAGTGGTGGACATGTACCAGCGTGCCCTTACGATATATCACTGTGACCTACACATGCTAATAGCGAAACCATCCAACAAGAAGGGTTCCTCGTGGATGCTAGTGGAGAAAGACGCAGTGCATATATATATATGATCATGCACCGAGTTTCTTCTATACGGTTTTGTTCTCGCTCGACTTCTTTTTATCGTCCTCAGGTCTAGTCCACCCGAATGTCGCACCCAGCTTCAAGCCTGTAGTGCTCTCCAGCTGCTCCACCACACTCCTCGCACCCTTGCCTAATCCTTCCTTCCCCTGCCGATACTTATCCTCAAGCATGCCCAATGTCATGCTCGTATGTGCGACACTCGTCCGCCTAATCTCACCGACGCGTGGCGCATACTTACCCTCGAGCTCCTCGACCCAGCTACCTACACGCCCCGCCGTGCGCGGGAGGAAATACGCAAACGCGCCGATCAAGGACAGGGGAGGGAGCAAGAACCGTACAGGTAACGAGCGAGAGCGGACGACAACGGAGGTCGTCAGCGTAAATACACCTGTGTAGAGCAGGCCAGGGTTGAGGGGCTCTGTGGGGTCACGGAAGGATTTGAGACGCGCTAGTACATACGGTGTGAGCTCGGGTCGGGTCATTCTCAACAGAAAAGAGGAGCGACTATACATTCTACAGCTTCTTCGACTCGAATCCATCGGTCTATCGCGCCCTGCACCTGTGTTCGTGCACCCGAGTAGTAGCCACATACTTCCTGCCTGACTTGTCCGATACGCAGCTCAAGCGGTGAAGGTGTGTCGAGTAAAACCAGAGTTGGCGTAGGACTTGGGTATATCGAAAGCTACGAGAGAAAGAGACGTTTAGAGTTCGTCGACTTCCATCAAGGGATAGAATGGTTAACGAACGGTACCTTTTCCGGAAGATCTGGAAAGACTGTCCTGGGTGGTTCATCGACAGGTTCGACCGCGGTCACGACTAGGTTGGGGTCGGCCTCCGAGCTAATGCTGTGGAAGGGCGGCGCGTTCTGCGCTACGTCTTCCGGCATGCTCTGGTCTTTGCTGTTACTGGCCTCAATAACGACGGTCCCGGCGACCGCACCAGCCGTGGCCATATAAGCTGTCCGTGAAGCACGAAGCTGTGTCTGGGTGAGCACAAGCGAACAGAAGATAGAACAGAGCTTGCACTAACTGCGTGCCTGCGAAACATTCTAAGGATTAGTACCGCCGTGGTTGCTCCAAGCCCGACTCGCTGAATGGGACAGTGACGGAGAAAACCGTGGGAATTCCTTTATGGACGCCCGTCGAGCGTGTTTCGTACTACTACGAAGTACAAAATAATAGTAACTACAATTATGCCGTAGACAAACGCTGGTTTAGTGAAATGTCTAATTCGAAACCCTTGTCCAATGTCCATAGGACGAACACCCTGCCGTACTGTGACCCTCAAGCGTTAACGATAGTGACGTCCTCATTCAAATAGTCCACGATCGGCACATACTCCTCCTTGTGATGACAAGTATGTCAATCCATATCCTCGCACGTACATGAATTGAAAGAAACACTCACCCCGACCATAAAGAAGTTGATCACGTTCAAAGACGCCGTCGGACTAGGGAAATTCTCGGGAATGGTGACAGTGTAGTTCGCATAATATTCTCCAGGTGCAGGCGTATAAGGTCCTTGGTAAAGGATGCTGCCCATAAAGGAGCTCGCGGGTGAGCATTTGCCACCAAAGCACGTTGCGAGTCCGATGACGATGGCCACTACGTCAATGTTTTCTGGGTAGCCCTAAGCGGCAGGTAAGTAATCATGTATTGCATTCGAACGGGTGGTGATATCGCTCACTCCCATAAAGACTTGAACTGTTGTGTCGCAACCAGATTTGAGAGTGCTTCCGGGAGGAGGGTACTTGAGCTGCGTTGACTGAGCTAGTACAAAGCTAGCAAGGAACGCAAGCGAAAATGCAGACTGGATGAAGTACATAGTCGTCTCTGGTCTTGCAAGTCTTTCTGCTGAGACGAAGGAGAGTCGGTGAAAGTGAACGTGCGGTTGAATGTTCAATGGACAATGTTCTCCGTTACCTCGCCGCTTTATATCCCCGGCAGATCTTACGGGCCAGACTCAATCGGAGTCCAAGTCAATCCTGGTTTCAATAAAGCAGAAATTCATAAGTAATTTTCCGGGGTCCGGATCTGACGGCATGTTAATATGATTAGTCTGGTTCGATGAACACACTGATGCGGGGAGGGCTTCTGACTCCTGATTGCTGTACGCATGCGGGAACAACAGACCGTGAAGTTATACTTTGCATGGAATGGAACACTAGAGGCTGTGAATGGAAAGCACTGGTCTAGATCTTTGATCAATCTCTGAACAGAATGAGTCGCCAACGCGTTCCTTGCACCCAGAATGTCTGTCAGACGGTTCGACCCTGTGTCAAACAAGTCCAACTCAATAAAATCAGAGAGGCATGTAGGAGCCCTACGTACATAAACCGCCATGATCCGTTAGCAGGGTAAACGTTGGTGAAAGAAATGTGCTCCTACTGTTAGGTCAACTGGTCGACATCCTTCCCTGCAGGTCTGCACACGATCTATGGGCAAGAAAGATGCTCGGGACCTGCGTATTGATGAGTTTCGACTGAACGCTAGCCGCTGTCATAAAATCTGTCGTACCTTTACCACCTGAACGATGCCTTCAATTCCATACGGTAGTAAGTTTCGAAACCGGTGTATTCAGCAGGAACATATGGGATGTACCTTGAAAGGCCATTTGAAAAGAGGCTGGGCGGCGTCACCCCAAGGTACGCGATGCCACGGTATGGTTCAGATGACGAAATAATAGAGGCGAGGCAGTGCATCGGACAGATTGGCATAGCCTGAAGTCAGACATGTGTAAAGGCACAATGAATTCAATGAACTTGCCCGTACCCATAGCCAAGTCGGACAAGCATCTGTCTTAAGGTTTGGATTAGTTGTGGGAATAGAGACAGGTACGATTGCCACTACGCGCTAGTTGTAAATTACTGCGATCCATGACGCACACTAGACTAGTCCACACGGGTATACGAACCTTTTGAGTAAGGGGTGAATTGGACGAAAGCAATGATCTGCAATCACGCCGAACTGTCGAAGAAACCCTTTTGCATCAGGTATCTGTTGTGCTCTTCGCGATGAGCGACGACCTGTTTGTCGACTGTGCTGCGCCAGATGGGGACGCCAATCTGACGCGACATGTATCAGCCGTGGCAAATGGACAAGTCGAGAAGGGGCAGGGACGAACCAATGCAACGAAATCCAACACTGTATCAACGAACGCGTTGCCTCTTGGCGAACTACCTCTTGTCGAGGCCTTGAACAAGCTTGTGATCAAATCAGCAGTGATATGGAAATCACCGTTCTCGACGCCTTTGAAGAGAGCTTGAGCGGCCTGCTCCGCGGTCAAACCCTCATCCGTCGACTCGATCTTGCGCGTGATCGTGGGTTTGGTCTTGTTCTCTTCATCAAAACCGGGCGTGTACATCGTGGGCGGGAAGAATATATGGGTATCTATACCATAGAGAAGACCTTCGGAGCGTATGCATTCCGCTAAACCTACACGCACGCGGGTTCGTATCTGATCAAACTTAACATGGCTGGAACATGCAACACACACCTCTCAAAGCATGTTTAGCCGGTGAATAGGAAGAGTAACCCAAGATCGACATGAAACCAAGGGTCGAAGAAACGAGAACGATTTTGCCCTTCACGCCTCTCTTCGCCATTTCCTTGACAGCTGCCTATATACGTGTAAATAAGAGAAGCACGGACTAGGAAAGATGCTGTTTTACCCAAGCGGTCCAAGCCTGCACCCAATAACCGTCCCTCATTCCATCTTGGAGCTCTGCCTCGCCCATGTCTACCAAAAACATGGGCTTGGAAGCGCCCGCGCAACAGAATATGGCATCTGGGAAGCAATTATGGGTCGCCGTTGCTGTTTCGAGAGCCTCAGCAGATGATGACGCAGAAGTCAGGGAGAACGAAAATGTCTTGAAGGATTGCATGGGAGATACACGGAGCGCCTGTGGGGGTAATACGGCACCAAATAGGGTACAAGAAGAACGAAAGTCAGCAATGATCAACGTGGATGACAGGTTATAGTCACTTCAAGCTCTTTCAGAGCATCGTCCAGCTTGCTCTGCGTCCGCGCAACAATAGATAAGTTTGCGCCTCTCTTTGCGAGAATCTTTGCGAGCGATAGTCCGAGACCTTGACTTCCGCCAGTAATATAGACGTGCTAAAGTGTAAGTCAATGACATGTGTACCAGACGTGACCTGGGCCAACAAACTTACCTTGCCCTTCGGATCCCATTTTTTCTTGCCAAGTCCAAATACCATGATGAAGATAAAACCGAGAGGGATTGTAAGGAGGATTTGGGCGAGAGAGGATGTATCAAGCATAGGAATCTTCTTGCGCCGCGACACGACAAGTTTAAGCTGTCGAGCGCTCGACTTCATCGCAGCAAGCGAAAATTGCCATTTTTGGTTAGCAGTAAATTACGAAAATGTGGCACTGGCGCTCCAAAAAAAAGTCCCAGATCCATCTTGGCTACAAGTTCGACAGGTGTCGTTCAAATGTTTCTCTGATTCATCTCAAGTATTTTTCAAGTCCTTCTCGCAAGAGAACTCATGCAACACTCGACAGGCTACATGACCTTGCTATGTTTCCTAGGGGAGTACTTTGCCAGTGACAGGTGAAGATGGACAGCCCATCATGCATCAGTCTCCAACTTAGTTCCAAATCTAGTGCATCCAGTTGTCGTAGCTTCGATCAAGCTAGTCTCGAAACCCGACGTTCCGTTTTAGGAAGCGCATGGGGTATAGATGCTTCCGTTTTGGTGATGGTAGTCTCGTCACCGTATCCAGGATCGTTTTGTTACGAGTTCCGCCAAGTCTCGCCTTTTGCAAAATCTCTCCTATTGTTATCTTCGTTCATGTTCCCTGCCACTGTCAACAACACCTCGATTCTCTTGCTATCATGGAATGTTATATTCCGTCACATAATCCAGTGACCGGATCTTCTTGTTAGATCCCCATGAACATGCACAGCTCCTACCAGGGCTGCTTGTTCCCCCTTCCGCCGGAAGACCGCTGGGTAGTGACTATGCACTGGATGGAATGGGTTTGTCGTGAAGTCTTCGGGCCTGGGCGTTGTCGAAAGAGCGAGTGTAGATCGGAATCCTGTCATGCAGCAACATGGGTGAAGAGGTGAGGATTGTCACGTCTACGAACAAGAGGAAATTGATAGCAGAGATTTGTCTCCATCCAAAAAGACGAACATTAATATTAAGAAGATTCTAACTCCCGAAAAAGTGCTAAAAGCACTCGGGGCAAATGGTGCCTTAGATGATTTGCCGCTCGACGACTCGACAATGTCTCGCGCCGCTTGCTTGCATCTAACTACATAAGTGCTGCAATAGTCGCCGGTAGCTCCTTCCTCTCCTGTCGTACCTTGCAGCGCTATCATGATTAGGACTCTTGCCACCGCTGCCCATCATTGCTTCAGTTGCAGAGCCCCTGGGTAACCGTTTATTATCCCTGAGAGTCAGGCCGTTCCTGTCATAGCAAGATGATATGTTACCGGCTTTCGGTGGCCCGAATTGCCTGACTCACAGGAGTTCAGGATCCCCCACAGCCAACACATCAAGGACACCATCTCTGTGGTCGTCAGATCTGTTTTAAAACATTGCTTAGTACTTCCATAAATGAAATAAACAAGACCGCCAGTGTCACTGCTTGCCAAGTACGTGGTTCTCAGCTGCTTGTCAATTGGTTTCGAGACCTTAATTTCGATTTCTTCCGTGTCAGATCTACTAATAACCAAAGCAGTGAACAGCCGTCCCAGGTGGCCTCTTGTCACGTGCTGCCTAGTCAAGGTTCCTTGTAACAATTTCTTTATTTCCAAGTCCGTCAATGTAAGTGTACGACTATAGTATCATGACAGGATATGCTCAAATCATGTTAGGCACGCCACTTGCTTGGATGGAGCCTTGAAAACCAAGAAGATCTCCCACGCCCAAAGGGATGGGGATTGTCCTTGTACTCTCGCTTTCTTACAAGGACTCCGCGTTTGGCATGGCTTACGGCAGTGGTTGATAATGCACACGGACGGAAGCGCCAACGTCGCAGTCGCTTATTTTGAGTTCAACGCAAGTGATACAATCTGATTATGCATCTTTGCGTGGTTTGTTCTCTGCTCGTTTGCATTGCTTGTCTGTTTTCATTTATACTATTCTAGTTCTGTCAAGTCTACGCTGAATGGATCAAGGACCTAGCTACTGAGTATACATAATAGAAGCTCGAGATTTCGGTCGAAGCCGGGGATCTCCGTATACATGCGGACCGAATCCGTCAACTTAGTGGGTGCCTGTTGGCGTCCGTGCACACAGCATACCGAAACCGTAAACAAACGACGGCGAGTTCTGTTCCCAGGACTTACAACTCCCAGCTATACCTGATCCCTCCCCTGCCGCCATCGTGTATTTTCTGTTCCACCTATACCTTCATGGATACCCCCAGTCTGTCTCAGAACACTGTTCAGAGTCTTGATGCGTATGTATCTTGGCCTCCTTTAATTCCTAGTTCTTTTGGAGGACTAAGCAAGGTTTTAGTGCGAAAAAAATTACGATCAATGGTGGGGTCGTAGAGTTTTCTATCACATGTCTATTCACTTTTGTCAGGCATTGAACTTCGCACTCCAACGCGGCGCAGGCCGATGGTAGCGAGACAATACCATGTTCGATTTTCTGTGGACGATACCTCTAGGTCGACGAAGAAGGCAAAGGAGAAAAAGAATTGCACCTCCTGGGACGAAACTCTGTATTTGTGGGTGCATATCCATTGCTTGACGCTGGTGAACTGAATCTTGGCAGTGACGGGAACGATGGTTCGGTCCTGCTCGCACTAGTACACCAGAAACAGAATATCGGACATGATATGCTCGTTGGTACTCTCACTGGAACCGTTGGGGGGATCCTGAGAAGGTTGAAAGATAGCAGTGAGTGAATACATTGTATCATGCGCTCTACTCACCTGATTCCCGTCAAAGTACTTGAAGAACCTCTTCGTACGTGCGCCTTCGATGGACAAAATCAACTTTCCGAGGTTACAATCAAATTTGCATTGGCTATCGAGATGTGTCAGGACATTGGTCCAGACGAACTTCAAGCTCCCAATGCTGTCAACAAGGCGACAGAGATGGTCGCTGCGCTCAGTCCTATACCTCGAGTCATTGATCTAGTGAATTCGTCGATCAACACTGGTACCAACGTGGTGACCGAACTTCAGACATTCGAAACTACATGGAGTGTTTTGTTGCAAAGAATGGCTCTTTTTAATGACATCGTGGGTGCGATTGCAGAGGTATTTGGTGTTCAGCTACTCGCTCCAATGGGGTCTAAAAGTCACACAGATTCATCCGTACGCGTCTTTGGCGTGGTCAGTGATATCGGCCGCAAGTCAGGTCTGTTTGTTGCTCGACATTTTTGCCTGCACTTCGATTTATATTCCTCCTTAGGTGCTCGTAAATCAGCAAAACCGTGACACCCGGGTTATCCACCTAGCAGCAGTGATGGGCGACGTCTTTGCATTTGTCGAGGACGCCGAGCCCTTGAAGATGGTCAGCGCTCAAGGCAAGACCATCAAGCATATGATCCAGCAGGTGGCGGAATGTGGGTATTTCATCACTGAATATGCCAAGAAAAATAACTTTTGTGGGTTGTCACTCGCTTTACCTCCTTCATCACTAATCCCCAACGATAGGGAGCCGAACTATAAAATATTCGCTCTCAGACGTTGACACAAAAATCGCAGGTTACGAAGACAATTTCCGAAACCTGAAAGCCGCATTCTTGGAAGGGGTTACTTTGCAGTCCGGTATCACCGTATTTCGTATTATGAACGCTGTACAATCCATTGGTGTGTTCCCTCTCTGGTGCTTGCGACAAGACGCTAATGCATTTTTCTTTGTAGAGGAATCCATCGATTTGCGTGACATACCCTATGCGGATGGTGCTAGATACGTCCAGGACAAGGAATGCTTACCAGGGACTCGCGAAGCTATTATCCGAGAAATCTGTGACATCCTTAATGATCCCAGCGAGAACGCCCCACGAGTATGCCTGCTCACCGGCGTCGCAGGCTCAGGCAAGTCAGCGGTTGCCCACTCGATCGCCCGACTGTATGATGGGCAGAAGAGACTAGGCTCGTCATATTGCTTCCTTCGTAGTGACGTTGCTCGTCGCAATCCACAAAACTTCTTCAGTACTATTGCCGTTGACCTTTCTGATCATGACCCGCAATACAAGGCTGAGCTCTGTCAGGTTGTGAAAAACAATCGATCACTTCGGACGTCCATCTCGCTCTCGGAGCAAGTCAAACGACTCATCATTGAGCCCAGCAAGCACTTGGATACGATTGGACCGCTTATTATTGTGGTGGATGCCCTGGACGAGAGTGGGGATCAATCCAGCCGCCGAGGTCTTCTTGGTACCTTCTTCGAGCAGATCGCAGAGAACAACCTCCCGACAAACCTTCGGTTCCTCATCACTACTCGTCCTGAGAGCGACATCCTTTCCGCACTCCCACCTGGCCCGCACGTCATACATAAACAATTGGGTGATGTTGCTCAAGATGTTGTTGACGGAGACATCGAAAAGTTTATCCGTCACTCCCTACGTTCGTACTCCGCTGAGCTCGAACAAGCTTGGCCAAACCAGAAGTGGTGTCGGCTGCTTGTCCAACACTCGCAGCACCTCTTCCAATGGGCGTCTACGGCATGCAAGTTTATTGAGGGGGATGGTGCCATAGGACTTAGCATCCGCGAGAGGCTTAAGGTGCTCATACAAAGCAAGCACAATGTTGGCGTCCACCCTCTGGACGACCTATATCGGACGATACTGCGTCAACTGTTTACGTTAGACAGTGTTCAGCATAAATTCCGAGAAGTGATGGCTATTGTACTCGCACTCAAAGAACCGTTATCTCTCAGTTCGCTTTCCTCCCTTTTCGAAGGTGACCCCAACATTCGAGATATCCTCAAACCACTGGGGTCACTGCTTGACGGTGTAACAAACGAGAAGAAACCCATCCGCCCGCTTCACACCTCATTTCGCGACTTTTTATTGGACGACAATCGCAGTTCGACATTTCATGTCAACCTCTTACCCCGGCACTCGCTCCATCTTGGACGTGCATTGCTTGCATGTATGCGGCAGATGCTTCGGTTCAACATTTGCGATCTCGAGGACTCCCGAATCCCCAACAGAGCCATCCCTGACCTGGCTATTCGCGTGGCCAAGGCCATACCCCCTCGCCTCGCGTATTCCTGCCAGTACTGGATGGACCACGTGCAGTATACAGAGTGCACTGCTGACCTGCTGGATGAAGTCACTTCCTTCTTCAAGAATTTCTTCCCTTATTGGCTTGAAGCTATTAGCCTTCTCACCTCTTCTTCTTCCCATGTTTCGAGCACTCTTGCAGCCCTAGGAGCCTGTGCTATATTGAAAGGATGGGCCAAGGTAGGATCCAGAATTATGACTGTGTGTGATGGATGATACTCATGAAAGCATTGCTAGGGCCATGAGATTGCCACTCTTGCAGCAGAGACATCCCAATTCATTCACATGTTTTCCCCTATCATCAGAGAATCTACACCCCACCTCTATCTGTCAGCCATGCCTCAGACACCTTCTACCTCCCCACTTTGCCAACTATGGGCTAAGCATCTCCAGAATCACATATTTGTGACTTTAGGACAGCTGGCAACCTGGCCAGTGGAGGTTCATACCTTGCAAGCCCACACAGATGATGTTTGCTGTGTTGCCTACTCACCCAATGGTGCTCACATAGTCTCTGGATCAAAGGATATGACCATTAGAGTTTGGGACTCAATCACTGGGCAGTGTGTGCTTGCACCACATCAGGTGCATACAAATACCATTAGATCTGTGTCCTATTCTCCCAATGGAAACTACATTGCCTCTGGTTCTAGAGATTCCACCATCAGGATCTGGGATGCAATTACTGGTCAAGATGTGGCTGGTCCATTTCAACATGCAAAGCCAGTTAACTCTGTTGTCTACTCACCTGATGGAGACTCTATTGCTTTCAGCTCTGATGATTACTCCATCAGAATTTGGAATGTGGATTCTGGGCAATGTATAGCAGGTCCACTTCAAGGGCACACATCCTCAATCAATTGCCTTGCTTATTCTCCTGATGGCAGCCATATTGTCTCTTGCTCTAATGATTACACCCTGAGGATTTGGGATGTGGACACTGGCCAGTGTATAGTGGGTCCATTTCAAGGACATACTGGGTGGATCAACACTGTTTCCTATTCACCTAATGGCAGCAAAGTTGCCTCTGGCTCAGGAGATAAAACTGTCAGGATCTGGGATTCTAGTACTGGAGAGTGTGTGGGGGGTCCACTCATTGGCCACACTGATTCTGTAGAATCTATTGCCTATTCACCTGATGGTGCTTCCATTGTCTCAGGAGCAAGGGATAGAACAATTAGAGTCTGGGACTCAATCACTGGGCAATGTGTGGCAGGTCCTTTTAAGGGGCATATAAGGCCAATCACCTCAGTTGGCTATTCACCTGATGGCAGTTGTGTTGTCTCTGGCTCTTGGGACATGACTATTAGGATTTGGAATGTGAATATGGGTCATCATGCCAAAGATGAACTTCAGGGACATGAAAAAGGAATCAGCTCTGTTGTTTATTCTCCCAATGGCCACAACATTATCTCCAGCTCTCTTGACAGAACCATTAGGATCTGGAATGCAAGCACAGGTGAAAGTGTGGCAAAACCATTTCAGGGTCATCAATATGGGGTTCTTGCTGCTGTATACTCTCCTGATGGAAACCATATTGTCTCTGGCTCTAATGATAACTCCAGTAGGATTTGGGATGTTAGGAGTGGGCAATGTGTTGGAGCATTTACAGGCCACACAAGCACAATCAACTGCCTTGCTTTTTCCCCTGATGGCATTCATGTTGTTTCTGGCTCTGATGACCAGACCATTAGAGTTTGGGATATACATTCTGGTCAACCTGTAGTTGAGGATCCATTCAGAGGCCACACCAGTTGGGTTTATTCTGTTGCATATTCACCCAATGGTTGTTCCATTGTCTCAGGCTCAAAGGACAACACAATCAGAGTTTGGGACCCAACCACTGGAGAGTGTGTGGCAGGTCCCTTTGAAGGGCACACAAATGCAGTCCACTCTGTTGCCTATTCACCTGATGGCAGTCATGTTGTCTCTGGTTCCTGGGACAAAACCATCAGAGTGTGGGATCCAGTCACTGGCCAATGTATAGCAGGTCCATTTGAGGGTCATACAGATTTGGTCTTGTCAGTTGCCTATTCACCTGATGGCAGCTTCATTGTCTCTGGCTCTGAGGACAGGTCTATCAGGATTTGGAATGTGCATACTGGAGAGTGCATGGCAGGTCCATTTTGGGGGCACACAAGTAAAGTCACCTCTGTTGCCTTTTCCCCTGATGGTAGTCAGGTTGTATCTGGATCTGCAGATCTTTCCATCAAGGTGTGGACATTGCAGGATCTTAATCTATTTGGTGAGATGAATCAGCAGGACAATGGCTGGATTGAACTTTCTGATGGTGCTTACTTTTGCTGGATTCCTACTTTGGCTAGGCATGCCTTTTACCTTCCTGTCCATGCTTTAGTCATTTCCCCTAACCACATTTATAAGCTTGACTGTCATAACTTCTTGTATGGAAAGTCCTGGGAGTCATGCTGGAAATGATTTCTTTTTATCTGTTAGTTATGTAATTATCATGTTTATCTGCCAAATGTATTGTAGCATGACACAGTAACAAAACAGATATACACAGCTGATCTCATATCTTTATTGCATATCAATGACTGTGAGCAAATTGTCATCTGAAGTCATCAATAAAGATGTAACAGAACTGTGGGACAAGCTCAATTCAAACCAGATTGTTGTCTCATTTGGCAAACAAGCCAGCATGTACAGTGATGAGCTCACCATCCCTTTTTGATCAGATCTTTGCATAGGAGGGAGAGTTAATGAGTGACAGCAATCAACCATTTGATATCAATGATCTAAACTTTCACTGGCCACTGCTGCTTGTACTAAATATGCAAAAAACATAAGGTCACATAATTCAAGTTTTGCCTGCCACAGTAGTGAGATTCATGATTGTTCCAACTAATGGGGTCGAAGTGGGATGGGTAGCCTGAGCAACAACCATTGAGCTGCAATACCTTCCTGAAGAGAGAATGCTGACCAACAGTGATGATGAATCGTCACAACAACACACAGATGATAAGGAGGATGATGGCACAAGTGAGGAAGATGGCGTCATGAGTTAGATCAACGAGGGATCCTTTGGCCCATGTGTTGATGGTACCTATCATTCCGAGAAAGCCACAGAAATCAGCGCAAGAGTGGCTAATTGAGAAATTTCGACCATGGATTGATCGGTCACACACTCTTTGGCATTGTTTCTACAAGGCTCCTCATCTTTGAGTCAAGGCGAGATATAGGAAGAAGAGCAATTGGTGGTTTTATGATCAGTCCAGCATGGGGTGGAATGATTTCGAAGGTTTGCACCGAAGGTGTCATCGGAGAGGATGAAGTATCCAGCATTAACGATGTCCTCGTAGTTAGTAGGCTCGTCACAAGAGTAATCATAATCAGGGGTCTTACTATAAGTTCCAAATGTCGATCAATGGTATGCCACACGTCCAAGGATAGTCCTTGTTATGTCACAAAAGGACGGTCCCAGTCATAGTTGGAAGTCTTCTTATCGGTAGTGAGCCAACAACCAAAAAGGCGGAACCACTGGTAGTACTCAAGCAGTTCTGTCTCCATGGAAATATCATAGAGGGGCGCAGAGGGAGCTGGTAATGGGGGAGAACTGTGTAAGCAACCGCAAGGATAATACGAAAAAGGGACAAACCTACTGCTGTGCGAGATAGGGATGAGTGGAACTGAAAGGAAGGGGAGTACGCGATGACAGCGAGTTAAAACGAGTACACGATAATGCGGACTGGTCTACGGTAGCGGCATGGGACCGTGACGGAGCAGATAAAAACGATGCGGAAAAGGCGAGGGACGAAGAGAATGGTGTTACAAGTGTGGGGTTGTTGGTTGTCGGGATGCGGCGTTGATTACTGTCGGCGGTACGGGTATAACGAGATTTTTTCAACCGGAGGTTTGTGACACTCCGAACAAGGAATAGCGTAGGAAATTAGTAGTATAGTTGGTACACTCAAGTGAAAGGGCATTTGCTTAAAGTACAGTGCCTTAGAGAGAAGAGTAGGAACAACTGCTAAGAGTGTTCCGAGTAGAGTCAATCAGACCATGTCTTTTGGGAGACGTTCAAAATTTCCGAACCAACCATCACTTGAGCAAAGAGTAAATAACACTATAATAAACAAAATTCGTCGAGCATTCCACCTAGTTGACCAACAACGTCACATTCGCATAGTGCAAACCAGGCTGGTTGAAGACCTAGCCCCAAACGCTCATTAATGTCCGCTCAGAGAAACTGAATTAGAGAACTCAGGTACGCACCCCAGAGAGCGCGAGGCCAACAACACCGAGGCTTGCCGAACCCGAAGGGGTCGAGTTGGGAATGGTCACGGTGAGGTTTTGGACGATATTTCCCCCCGGGCTGGTGGTGCTTGGTGTGTACGGAGCTTGCGTAAGAATAGTCCCTACGCCTTCGCTCGGTCCACCCGTAGGGCAGCCAGAGGTTTCAGTGCAGGTGCCAAGAAGCCCGACGACGACAGAGACCCAGTCAACATTCTCGATAAAGATCTGCGTGGGAGGCGCGTGTTAAGCAATGAGCGGGGAGGATTGAGTCGGACTTACAGGGAAGCTGAGCTGAACGGTATAGCTAGAGCCCGGGGTAACCGTGGTTCCGTTGACTGGAAGGTTAATGCCGACGGTCTGGGCCAAGGCAGAAGCGGCGAAAAGTAAGAGGGCGAAAGGAAGTTTGAAGAAGCGCATATTGTGAAGTAGTAGAGCTGATCTAGACTTGCTCTCCTTTATATCCTCTGGACTCGAGGTCCGAACGATTGTTTAGTGACCGAGAGACAAAAGCTGCGCAAAGTAATACGGGTATCGTCAGCTGATGAGCACAAATCGTGATGTGTGGAGCATAGGTTTTTCGGGACGTTTTTGCCGCTGGGTACAGCATGGAAGAACTTGCATTTCAATCAAGCCGACGGAACCATACACATACCGATGCCACTACCCCT
The DNA here is from genome assembly GCA_038090015.1 of Leccinellum albellum. Classification (NCBI taxonomy): domain Eukaryota; kingdom Fungi; phylum Basidiomycota; class Agaricomycetes; order Boletales; family Boletaceae; genus Leccinellum; species Leccinellum albellum. The sequence continues at coordinate 15,210 of JBBPLX010000098.1, forward strand.
ACGTTCGTGAATTGGGTTCAAGCGACGGATTAGACTAAAATAGAGGTTGTGAGTGGTTAGTTGCCGCGATTGCTCACATAGAACCACCGTTCCGTCAGAGAGCTAGATTAAGGTTGACACCTCTCGCCAGCGTTTGCTTAGCAAACATACGGCACGACAATGCCCCGAAGATGAGATGACGGGTGTTTGGAATCAGCACCCCACCCACCGGGCAGGGGCAGTATGATTGTGCGTCGCCCAGCTCTGTGGCGGGATAGAGGAATCCAAAAGAGACCCTGCGGCGCCCCCGATGTCTTCCAATGTACATGAAATTGATCCACCTATCATACAAAGTACTGCATAGCACCCTAAGTCGCGATGAAAACCGGACAAAATGCAGTGTAAGATAAATGTCAAGCAACTGCGCGGAATAAACACTCACCAATTTCCTTGTCTGCATGCCCTTGTCCCGCTCGTTCTCAGCCGCTGCACCGAATACAGTAAAAAATCTTCCGACCTCTCCACCATTTGTGGCCTCGGTGACATCATCGGGGCTGCTCAGGCCGCCATCACCGTTCCCTTTCCCTCTAATTGTTAAAATGCTGGCCATGTTCCCACAACGATAGCAGTAATTAGGTGCACTCCATACCGTGACGAGCGCTTCATCAAACATATACTTATAACCCTCTTGAACAAGTTGATGAGCGCGGGCTATGAGAGTCAGGTCATTTGTGTGGTTAAACTATTAAGCGAGGGGTGAGCATGGGAAATGGATGTATGTGAGCTGAAATGCTTGTACCTCCCGAGTAACATTTCCCCCGAACAACCAACCAGCACCGCGCGGACTAACAGCCCATGTATCGATGTCTTCTGGGTCTGACCACATGAGATCTGTGGCATGATGCGTGAGGGATAAAGGATGAGCAAGGTGCAGAAGAGGGAAGGAACAAACCGCAGAAAGCACCCTCATGTGGAATCTCTTGTGCGCGCGATAATACTCGTATTTGATCTAGCGTCCGTATATCGGGCGATAGTCCACCATGTACGCAAAGCGTCTCGCCGTCGATTATCTATTTACGGGGGTCCGTTTGGGCGGACAAGTTTGTGAAGTGATGGTTGAGAAAGTCACTTACCGCGGCAAGATTTAGATAGTCGAAGACATTACAGCAAGCTTTCCAAACAGCAGCACTACCATACTTTTGTTGGCATTCGTCTGTGGCAGCAGACAAGTTAGCGAGAAGCTTTGAGCCAGAAGATGCCACTGACCATAAAATCCGTAAACTTGGGTTATCTGTCGACTCTCATGGTTTCCGCGAAGGAGGGTAACTTTGTCTGGGTATCTGAAAGGGAATGAGACGACGGCAAGCCACGACAAGAACCACTCACCTTGCTTTAAAGGCTAATAAGAGAGATACAGTCTCAAGACTATAATGACCGCGATCCACAAAATCGCCCTGTCACCGAAAAACACGGTACGTTGTACGATAGAGCGATGCAACCAAAAAAGATGGCTGTTAAGCATCGACCGCTTCACCGAAAGGGAGGCCAACGTGCCATAAAAATGTAGCTCGTTTCAGGGACCTTGCCGCCTTTCCTGAGCAATTCGAGGAGGTCCCAGAACTGACCATGAATATCGCCGCATATGGTTACCGGAGACGAGACGGGTTGGATGTTGGATTCTTCCATGAGAATGCATCGGACGGTGTCGCAGAGGACCTTCATGTCGGCCTCTGGGAGATGTTGACAGGACATGAGCTGGTCTATCCATTTGTCGGGGTCGTATGTCATTGTGGTCGTGTTATTAGTCGGCTAAGCAGGCTGAGTAGACTCGATGTGGGAATTCCGAAGCGAACAGCGCTCGTCACCGAACACGACAGCATGCGGCTACTGCGGTGTCTGCTCTCGCTGTTCACATTCGCTCTCGTCGTTCGTGCCATTCACGAATCCGAAGTTGGCATCGTCGACTGGTACACCAAGCTCGTCGGTGTTCCTCTCTATGCCACTCAACTCACAAAACCCATATTTTGCCACGACATCGTGCTCACGGCTACCGGTAACAACATTCTGGCAGCGCTCAATGCTACTGATGGCAGTATAGGTTTGTTCGGTATGATATTACGTGTCGGAGGCCGTGACGTTGATTATTACAGTCTGGAGAAGCATATACGACGCGCAAGATGCCATCATGGGGTTCAAAGTGCACGGCGAGAGTACGCTCCCAGCGATCACCTTGTTTGGCGTCTTGTTAATGCCACTTCAGACGTGTATGCTCTATCTGGACCTTCCGGGTCCACTCTACGTGTCTACGACGTGTCGACGGGTTACCTCGTTTATGAAAAGCGACTACATAACCCTGTAGAGGAACACAACCCACCCACACTAGGTATCGCATTGACGCTCTTCCGTGCTGAGGCTGAAGACCAAGCTGTTGTCCTCACAAACGGAGACACTGTTCGATGCATACATTCCAGTACAGGAGAAACTGTATGGCAATGGAGGTCTGAGGACCAGGGGTGAGTAGGAAAACGCGCATACAATCTCGCCCTGACGTGACGTTCCTAGTTCGCTCGTGATGTACACCCACATCTATCTAGATACCCACAGCTCGACGCTCTACGTTGTAGGCTTCGCCAAATCTATCAAGTCGTACACGCTGCATGTCACCACGCTCGATTTAACGACGGGCGAAGTCATCGCGAATGTCAACATACCAGCTAGCATAGCGAATACACTGACCGATTTCCTTATTTTGGGTCCTTCGCGTGTGGACTCTTCTGTTCCTACAAGCGCTGACGATTTTGGTCCCTCATTGGTCTGGCTTTCACCTCTGTCGACCGAATCGAAAGCTCCTCTGTCTCTCTTCTCGGCCCCACTCTCACCCTCTCTTAAGGGTAAAGTTTTGACTGTTCCTAACGCAACATACAAGTACATCCAAGACATCGACCTAGCAAGCAAAGGCTTGTTTATGGCTTTCCAAGATAACGGCACGGCAGAGGTTATGCATTATGAAAGTGCTGGATCGTCAGTAAGAGTGGTGTGGGACTTTGGCGATGTAGTGAGTCGTGTTCTTGGTAATGCAAATTGCGTGGTCATGTGCTGAATCAAGCGTATACAGACGTCATCCACATCCACCACGGGGTCTCACTTCGCCGGTGCGCTAAATGGGGCTGAAAATATGCATATAGGCAGAGTGGCTTGGTCTAACGTTCATAACGTGAGCGCCGTTTGCTTGTCTCGAGCGCAATTCAAATGAATAATCCAAACTCAGCAAGCGATCCATCAACTCTTCGAGGCAGACCTAAAGGAGGGCACGGGAAAGACAACAGGCTTCGCATTCCCCTTCGAAACGAAAGAGTATGGAACAATCAGACATGTGCGTGTTCGTTCGTTGTATATATACTCGTCATTGAAACATATATTTACTTATGCAGGTCGCGTTCTTACCTTCTTCTCTTGCCTCTATGTCCATGGATGAGATTCCCCACAAACTTCTCCTTGTCACATCCACAGGGTCTATCCAACTCTGGGATCGCAACGTACTCCAGTGGGTACGCGAGGAATCTCTTGCAACCATACAGACTGCTACCATTATCGAACTACCCCCTGGAAGAGAGACGGTGGAAGGTGGGATAGGAATTGGCGGAAAGAGCGAACGCTTTTGGAACAAGATCACGAGGCAGATCGGGGATACTAAAGTGCGTTTGCATCACCGCGTCGGGCCACATCATCAATTATTGCTCTGACGCTTTCGTGCTTAGAACTTGCCTCACTACCTCGTCCACTTTGTTACGCGATTCGCGACCGGTTCGTATGCTTCGCCATCTTCTCCTGTTTCTCCAGCTCCTGCACCATCCTCGCCGACCATACCCTATCTCGTTCCTAACCGATCGCCTGCTTCATCTGTATCACTCGTCCGTGATCCTTTTTCTTTCCGTCAGCTGCTTATCACTGCGACGGCACACGGGAAACTGTTTGCACTGGATACTTCGACGGGCGCAATTGTATGGAGTCGCATTTTCGGGCTTGGGTGGGCAAATAAGGTTGGCGGGAGAATTGTGCCCGTCAGGGCATTCGTGGTCCGCAGGACTGAGGCGGGAGCGGAGGATGGCCCTGCCATTGCGTTAATCACGCAGAGAGTGGCTGATAACGTACGTGCTGAATACCGGATTCGTTTCTGCCGTCGTTTTCCGTTTAGATTGACTTGGAAGTGGAACAGACATTAGTGGATACTGTCATCTTCCATTTTGACCCGCTGACGGGAGAGGATATCAAGACCGTTGTATCTTCAGACAGTGAAACCGATAACCCGCGCATCAATGTCAAAGGTGTCGATGGTAGATGGGTCAGTCCTTTGGAAGGCGTGGACGCGATCGCTGGTCCATTGATAGATGTATTCCTGTTGCCAGATGGCAAGGATACGATCGGAATGCTGGACGAGTTCTTGCAGGTCAGTCCGCAGTCCATCCGTGTTTCCCGCTGACTCCTGTCCGACCCTACGACTAGGTTCAACTTTACCCTGACACCCCTGACACACGGACCTCCCTGACATCAATGGCTCCGCAAATCCACCTTGCACTGCGAGCCGGCAATCAACTGCTCGGCCACCAGCTGGGTGTGAATGAAGAACTTTCTTTCTTCCATGTGGCTTTCCCAACGTGGGGTGTATCCTTTGGTGATGACGACGAAGTTGTCTCCATCATCAAGAATTCCCATAAGAGCCGTGAAGTGGCAAGTGTGGGGAAGGTCAAGGGGGACAGGAGTACGCTGTACAAGTATCTCAACCCCCATTTGAGCGTGGTGATCTCTGCACCCGCGTCCTCTTCGACTTCTTTGCGTCGGTGTGGCCTGTATGTGGTCGATACGGTCAAAGGCACCGTGTTGTACCACGTTTCGTTGCCAGTCGTGGACGGGAAATGCGACATCAAGGCCGTGCTTGACGAAAACTGGCTAGTGTATTCATATTATGATGATAGCACGGAAGCTGGGAGTACAAAGGGTCATCGCATCGTCTCCGTGGAAATGTACGAAGGATATGGGCCCGACGAGAAGATTTCAAGGTACGTGTGCATTCGGTGGGTAGTGTCGTGGTGCTGATGAATGACAAACGCGGGGCTGTAAACAGTTCGGATATCTCCTCGTACTCGAATAGGACAACCGAACTTTCGGTGTATGAGCAGGCATTCTTGATACCACATGCCGTCACTGCTCTTGCGATGACAGCCACGAAGTTCGGAGTGTCGACCAAGGACATAATAAGTGCGTGGTCATAGCATTCCTCTAGGGTGTTCCTCACGCCTCATCTTGTGTAGTGTCGACTCGGAAAAATAGTGTTCATTCTATTCCCCGCCGCCTACTGAACCCGCGCCGGCCGAAACGAAAACCGACGAGTGAAGAAGCAGAGGAGATGCTGGTGCAATACGAGCCGGTACTGCCCGACGATGGGCGGCTAGTGTTGTCGCACTACTACGAGGTGCGTGCCCCCGCTATGACATTTCTTACTTACTTCAAGATGGATGAATTGGTTGACAACCCTGGAACAGATGGCCGACGTGCGTCAGATCATTACTGCGCCGTCGTTGCTGGAATCGACAACTCTAGTGCTCGCCGTCGGAACGGACTTATTCTTGACGCGTGTCGCAACGTCGGGCACGTTCGACGTGTTGTCCGAAAACTTTAACAAGGTGCAGCTGGTGTTGACAGTGGTTGGGCTGGCTGTAGCGATCGCGGTGACGGGGCCGATGGTAAGGCGGAAGAAGTTGAGGGAGCGGTGGTATCAATGAGCCGCTTACAAGCGGCCAGGTCACTAGACCGTTGCGTCGTAGAACGCCTCTAGAGACGTGATTGACCTATATTAAATATAAAGTAAATATGTCATTGTGTTTCCATCCACTCATACTGTACTCCGAGGAATCGGTTGAGACTGCGTGAGCCCTATCTTATGGGTGTCCGAGAAGTTCGGGCGAGATCATCCCTACTGTTAGCAAAATTCTTCTCCCTCCTCGATGACACGTGTGTTTTACCTCGCTCGAATGCATGGATGCGATAGAGGTCTACTTATCTTGTTCCTGGGTGCATTGCTTGTTATGCATTCATGGTTGCATTGTGAGGTACTGGTACTTTGTCCCATCTGCTTACCAGGTACCCCGGTATCTCGAACCGCAGTTGGGTCGCGGCCGCGGCCCGCCATCAAATCGATCACGAAAGCATGCTACATACTGCAGCAAGTATCGCAGAGTGCCGAACTGAGATGATATGGTCTTTGCCGCTGCAGTGGTCCTCGGAGGTGGTAATCCACGCGTGATATGGTTTAAGTAACATATAACACCATGCGCTGACACCGTCAGGTCTTCAAACATGCCACTGCCCCACATGGCACAGTGCCAAGCACCGGCCGCCACGGCGTTGTTATCTTCTTCTGTTTCTCGTAGGCACTGGGCTTCGCCGCGCGTCGATGTCGTCGGAGGCATCTTGTGCGTCTAGACCTGCAGGGTGCTAACGTGAACCGACGATTTCGAGTGTGTCGACAGAGGTCGCCGTATACACAGTAGGTGTGTCAGAACTTTGCACGAATCGCTGCGGGTTTTGAAATCATAGGTTATGGGATACAGATGCCATTGACGGTTGCCCTCGGATCAAGCCTAGATGTGTAGCCTTCAGTAATGACCTGAACGACCCAGCATTGCGAATTTGATCTAGGAGTCATAAACGCGGACAAACATAAAGGCGCGGAACGGACGGAAGCATGCGATTCACCCGAGCCCTCGGACGTTCTGCACTGCGCGCTCGAAGTGGCTCCAACTACGATTGGCCAGCAGCAGAATTGACTAACCAGAACGTTGTAAGCTCTTTTTGGATTAGGGCAAATGATGGTGGGTGTGTGAACCGGTGCAGGACGGGAAGGTCTCAAAAATGCGAGAGGCGGATGATAACGGCGCACTGCAAGTTCTTTGGCGGCTGCGTAATACCCTTCCTTTCCATCGCCCAAACACCCTCCGAGCATGCCAGGGAAACCAAGTCAACAACCGCAAAATGGTGAGAAGGGAAGTCGGAAGAATCGGAGAGCCGACGCTGACAAAGGTCAAGAGGCGAGGGACGACCAATCTTACTCGACCTACTCTGGCCATGTCCAGCGGGACATAGAAAACCGGATAAAGATCGATGGTCATGGCAAAGTTTTATCAATCTCATTTCTCGTCGACGGGAAGCACATTGTGGGTAACGGCGGGGGTGGGAAGATCCGGCTCTGGCGGGTGGAAGACGGCCGAGAAGTGGCGACGCCGATGAACGCGGCTACGGAGGTCTACGACGTTGCGGTATCACCAGACGGACGGTGGATCGTGAGCGGAACAGATGCCGGCTGGGTGACGGTATGGAACGGACAAGGCCGCGAAAAGGTGACCGAGTTCAAAGGACACAGCGATCGAGTGTTAGTGGTGGACATCTCAGCGGATGGGACGAGGATCGCGACGGGCTCGCGGGACAACACACTCTCCGTCTGGTCGCCTGCATCTGGCAGGCGACTGCTCGGTCCTTTACAACACGATCATTTTGTCGTCGCAGCCAAGTTCTCCCCCGACGGGCACTTAATTGCAACGGCCACCTGGGACCGTTCGTCCATCCGAATATACAACTGTCAGACCGGTATCCTTCTCGTCGACATACCTATCCGGGTAAACGCGGAATTTGGCCAGTCTATCACCTGGCAAAGTGATAGCATGCAGCTATTTGCTCTCTCAAAGGACGGCGAAATATACTGTCTCGACGTGAACACTGGGAAGACGCTCCTGAGGTGGTCAATCCACAGCAGTAAAGATCCCAGATGCATCGTTCTGTCAAGGGATGGCGCATTCATCGCCTCGTCGGGCGACTCCTCTGTGTCTTTCTGGGACACTGCGACACACAAACAAGTCGGATTTACCATCCAGCATTCGGACACCATCCGGTGCATGGCCATCTCAGCGGATGGCCACCTTGCAATGGGTGGGGGTAGAGCAATCACCCTTGAAAGCACTAGCGACATACTTCCTGCAACACACTTCGAGAACGTGCGTGCATCTATATCGAGCGATTGGTAAAATGTAACGACCTACTAACGACAAGCGGCTCGTTGACTATAACAGATGAGCCGTGAGCGTGTGCAGGAATCAAACATGAAGGCTGAAATGGCCGATCTCGAAGACACGGTCAGGTCGCTTCGGACACAGCTCGACAAAGCAAGTACGTCCATCCCTGCCCTGACACACGCTTCATGTTCACCCGTGTCTACCAGACAATGAACTGGCGCAACTCAGAAAGACCGTCCAGGAGTTCCAACGCGACCTCTCCGCGTCGTCCCATTATCCAGCAAGACCGCCAAGTCCGAAGGAAGATAACCGAGTCATTGGTTCTCTTGCGAAGATGGTTCAGAAACTTCGCCAGGAAAAGGAGGCGCTCACCCAGAGCCTTCACGCGCACGAGCAGAAACACCAATGCGAAACCCTGTATGCGCAAGGCCGAACAATCGACGCCGCGCTGGCTCTTCTTGATATCGTGGACAGCATGACGGAGCAGCCGGAGGCCAACAAGTTGTTCGTGGACTGGCTTCCTGGTGAGGTTCTTATTGCATGCTCAAAATTCCCTGCTCAAACTATTGCGATCAGATTTTACAAACCAATGCTCGTCCAAACTGGAGATCATCGGTGACGACGCGTTCAACGCCGAGAAATATGATGAGGCGATTACGGCATACAGTACCATCCTCTCGCTCGGTCCGTCGAGTCCGAACAATGTGCTGCTCAAATGGACGAGTATGATGGTCATCCGCGGCTCGTCCGGCAAGGTGTTGCGTGCTGCGACCAAGGTATGTATGCTTTTCCTTGCCGTTCTCTGATTTCTGATGTCGACACCCCAATGCGCTAAACTTCCCAAATCTATGATCTACCAGGCGATCTGTGACGTGCTTGAGCAGGACGGTCGTATTACGGAAGCTATCGCGTGTTTCAGGCAAATGCAGGGCGAGTTAGGGAGCCGTCGGGACGAACAGGCGCCGTGGGAGCTCGGTGAGTAAAATCCCGCTTGGGAACCCGAATTCTCGCCACTCGAGAGTGATCTGGATTTCACTGACTATCTTCTGTCTCTCTCTGGGTGACAGGTTTCCAGCGGCGATGTGCAGAGAAGCTGGAGAAGCTCGGCGACGAGGCGATGGAGACGTCGAACTTCGACAAAGCGGCGGAGCATTTTATGAGCATATTATCGCTCGATAGGGTGGACCATACGGACGTGCTAATCAAGTGGAGTAAAGCACAGGCAATGGTTGGCTCGTGAAGGCGACCACGAGCATAAGAGAGGGGCTGCAGGGCGTCTGACGAGGGCGGTGATGATGATGCCTTTGTAATGTGTAATACCCGACCTGACATTGGTCCACTGTAGTCCTGTGGATCTAGCAGTTTCTACATGCTTACCATACCTTAACGGCTATTTTAGCGTAATCTAACTCATCCTTGATTTCCGACTCCCGAGACATCGACGTTTGCAAAACACGGAAGGTAGCAGCGGTGATTGCTATAAGGACGTAGTGAACCCCGTTGATAATGCAGCGCGATCGAGGGACCTAGGCCACGGGGTAAACGCGTAAGTGAACACGTGTATCGTCAGGTGATATGATGGCATACTGAAAGTGAACGATGAGAAATTCTCTTTCCACTACGCTCAAACCTAGCCTGACAAGTATGTCTCCCGAGGTGCGCCTGACGAGGAGGGATGATGAGTAGTACATACGTGGGGTTGTAGATCATTTGGTGCACTGGGGAACTGACAAGAGAAAAAGGACTCGGAGTGAACTGTGGGGTGGACATCCCAGCTCCCTTCGGTACCGGACGACAGGTGGATGCATCGGAAAGCCAAGATGATGAACCCGAGATCATCGAAAATGAGACAGTGATGGTATCAAGTGAAAGGATTACCACCTCCAATATCGTTGGTGCGAACCCGATCGAAATCTATGTTGCAGATGTTACGTGTTCGGTCAAGTTTCTCTCCGATGGGAAACATGTCGTGAGCTCGGAACGACAAGGAAAGATTCAACGATGGAGAGTGGCGGATGGCAAGGAAGCTGGCAAGCCAATATATATTTTAGGTCCCGTTGACGTCGCAGTCTCACGGGACGGAAAGTGGATCGTGACTGGGAGTGGAGACGGTCGAGTGGTGATATGAGACGCAATGGGGAACGAAAAGCTGATCAGGTTCAAAGCGCACAGCAAAGAGGTGAGAGTAGTGGACATCTCGCCCGACTCGACAAGAATCGCGAGTGGATCGTATGACCTGAGCACGGTCTATGTTTGGTCACTTTCAACTGGCCAAAAACTCCTCGGCCCTCTGGATCACAACTTCAATGTAGTCGGTATCAAGTTCTCGCCTGACGGACAATTTATCACAACTGCGACACTTAACTGTGCCTCTGTTCGTGTCTACGACAGTCACGAGGGTCGACTCCCCGCCGAATTTCCCATCCAAGGACACTCAGGAAGGAATGGAAGGAGCGGATGCTTAGTCTGGACGAGCGATAGCAAGCAGATTTTTGCCTTGTCTAGTAAAGGTGACATCCACTGTCTCGAAGTGTCCACCTGGACAATACTCTCAAAATGGAGCATTGGCGACGAAGACCTTTATCGCACTGACATGTGACGACAGGTTCATTGCAGCCTCAGTGTCTGGTCGTTCTCACTCTGGGACGCTGCAACCCACCAAAACCTTGCGACCGTCACCATGAATAACTATTATGCCGCGCCCATGGCCATCTCACCAAACTACGACATTGCGGTTGCTCCAGAAAATAATATCATCCTTCGACATCTTTTGGACATCCTTTCCTCGCATGACTACAACAGCGTGAATTTTACGACCTCCATCAGATGTCCTTGCCGATTATATATTTTCGACTCAAACAGATTCACCTGGAGCCAGAACCCCACCGCTCAAGGACAGCAAATGTTGATCTCGGAGACACGGCGGTGGAGCCTCTACATGTTCGGAATGCAAGTCAGGGCGCGTTTATTAGCCGACTAACTGCTCCGCACTATTATTCACTTCCGTCAGCAGCGAGCTCCGAGGAAACTATTCAACAACTCCGTGACGAGCTTGCTTCATCCAACAGAGACATCAGGTCCTTTCGCGCACAGCATGATAGTACAAGTGCGTTCTCTCTGTATTCATTCACATCTCGTTGATGGTCGCCTGCCAACGCGCAGCAGCAGACCTTGATGCCCAGAAAACGAGTTCAGGTACGTTTACTATGAGCCCAGCAGAGGATTCGCTAACCTTAGACTGTTTTTGCGCCGTCCATAGCGCGAAAAATAGCTGTCCTCGAGAAAACCGTCCGGGAACTCACTGATCAGCTTGCTGCGTTACAATGTACCCTAGGCGTACACGAAATGAAGCAATGTGAAACAATGTTGGCTGGTGGTCGCATAAATGATGCTGCGTCCTCCCGAGATCGTCAACACCCTGAGTTAGGATCCGCAGCACGAGTTGATCATGAACTGGCTTGAAGGTGAGTCTCTGTACTATTTCGTAGTATGTATATTCACCGTCAGGAACCAATGCGTATCATAGCTTTGGGCCATGGAAGACGAGGTGTCAAGTGCAGTGAAACATGTCGAGGCGCTCTCAGCCTACTTTACTATATTATCGCTCACCTCCTCGCCTCCTAATGCCATGTTGGGTGGGATGAGCCAGGATGGTGCTGCATTGTCATTCAGTTCATGTTTCCAAAGCTTCATCTCCATCGGACACTCCATTCTAGAAGATCATGTTACAAAAGCGATCAAATGCTTCTGACAGATGAAGGATGACCTATCGGAAGGAACTCACGCCTCCGACAATCAACCGCAGTGGGAACTTGGTGGGTAATTTTACGGTAACACAGACCTAGAGTAATCTGAAAATATCTATAGATTTCAGACAATGTTACTTGAGAAGCGTGCTGACATAGCTAAGGACCATGGCGTGGCCATCGGACACTACTTGGGTGCACTCTTGCAGGCTGAACCCGATGAACACCATTGTGAACTGCTGCAAGGTCCGAACGGGTTTAGCGGAGGAGAGACTCTGAATGCATCAGCGTTACCGCGGTCCACGGTATGAACCGACTCGTATATCGTGCATACAAACAAGAGGCACCGTTTCGGCGCTTCCTCTCTCCCCTCCACCGCATCGCTCGTCCGAGTCCGTTTCAGCGTACGTACCCTCCTCCACACCCTGCCTCCATTTCCCATTCCGGCAGTCCTTGTCACGTCTGGGAGGTGTTCCCACCTTGCGCTCCACCTCGTCTCTCTCTTGTTCTTTTTGGTGCCCACCCACCCAATCACTGGTATGATCCTAGCGTGGGGGGGTCCTGTCGTGCCAGCGCCCCATTGTTTCGTCTGCTCCTCGTTCCACGTCTTTCCTCTGTACGATTCGGACTCACCTGCGCTCTGAAGCCTCAGTCTGCTCGTCGTCGCAGAACCCCATCGTTCTGGACTCTCCACCGCACTTGGCGCGCAAGCGGCGCAACTGTGATGTATGATCGCGAGTCTCTTCGTGTCGCAATTTCCGATCTCCAATTGAAGTAATTCTCGGAAGGAATGGAAGCCTCGCCTGCACGAGCGACGGCAAAACTGGGGGCACGCTGCCACCAGTCAATTGTACCGATACTATACCATACGACAACTTCGGCAGTCATGACATTTCAGCACTCGCGTAGAATACACAATTACACACTTTTTTCATCATCTAAACAGCTACATCAGATCTAATATGTATTCTAAATGTTCGCGAGCTCGAACGGGTTCAATCGAAGCAGAAATGAGGAAGATGTGAAAACATTGGTAGTCACGCTGAATCGTCACGCTGGTGTCACCTGCCGGTCAGTGCCGTAGTTGAGTCTGAATTATTGTGTGGTTGCCGTGGCCGGGATTGCAGCGGAGGTTGATTTCTGATAGTATGAGGCACCTGCATCATTTATTGCCATACGGTACATATAATAGTATTGGGCCAATACAACATTCGTCCAGTTTCTATTCTCTCTACATGGCTAATAGTACGAAGTCGAAATACAGTCGCTCCAGTGTCCAGTTGTTATACGAAAATATTGGAAAAGTAACGTTTCACCCCTTCGGCACCGTGCACGATCGCACCAACAACGCCATCCGGCCTAACCACCACCACCTTGGTTTCCCCTTCCGCTACCAAGTACCCACGATAAGCGTGTCCCTCACTGTCCACAACGACTGCGGCAACGGTGGCAGAAGAGGAAGTAATGTCTTTGCTGCCCTGGGGAAGAACGACCATCGGTCGAACTACTGGATCCACAGTGGCACTGGGAGTAGCTGGAGTGCATGTCCGCAGCGCTGCCAACACATCCCCCGTCGTCGACACGTCCGGAGCGAACACCAGCACTGTGTGGTGGCTCGTATCGAATATATCGAACAGCCTCGCTTCCCCGTTGTCCTCGCCTTGGTGGATAACACCACTGCCAGGAATGCACACCAACCCTGGGGCGTCCGGCGCCCTATCCCCGGCGACCAACACCCCTTCCACTAACACACCGTACCCGCTTACCGGCCCCTCCTCCTCCTTGCGCACCGTATACTCATCCAGCACAACCGGACTCGCCCGACAATTCACTCCAAGCATGTTCATCCGCTTTTCGCGCCGCATCGCGTTATCTGTCGACGACTTGGCATACCGGTCGAGGATCTGAGTCGTCAGGTTCAGCATCTCCGCGACGACGGGCAGGCGTTCAGCATTGTACGAGTCTAGCAGCGTAGCGGGGGAGAGGCCTTTGTGGACCAGAGCGACTTTCCAGGCGAGGTTAACCTGGAGGGGGGAAGACAAAGGATGGTTCAGCATCTGCGGATGAGATACATTATTGTTGGGAAGGACATACAGCATCTTGGACAGAGGTGTTTAGACCTTGTCCTCCCATTTGACTGTGGACACTAAAAGAGCGGGTTAAACGAGCACACAAGAGGATATTCGTACACATACTGAGCCGCGTCTTCAATATGAGTAAATCATAACACACGTTCATCAATGAGACAGATGGAGTGAGTCATAGTTAGGCTTACCTCCGGAGACAAAGACGCGCCCGACACCAAACTTGTTCACCATTCTGATGTTGGGCCTGTGTTATGTACGTACCAGAGAGGCGTGAGCGAACTACTCGAATAATACCAGCTGGCAGATGAGGACACGGAAAAGGACTTACTGGAATACTGAGAGAAAGACGATCTTGCGAACTTTGACCTCGGTCCCGATCAGTTTCGACATGTATTCGAACAAGAGCTCCGGCTCCGCGACAAACTTTTTTGGGTCACCTTCCCTCAAGCCCAAGAAGATCCGGAAGCCATCGGGGCCAATCTCATCCGAGGGCATAGCGTTGAGTCTGCACACGCATAAGATGAGGTAAGGAAGAGGAACAGAGGAACGCACAGATCGCTAGATCGATGTCCGAAAAAGTGCCAGTGCTAGAGTAGCGTGATGTGATCGACGGATGTAAGCGTTCCGCAAGAAAGAAAAGGCTACCAAAAATGGTGCATACATTACGATCAACCCCGTCGATCTCTACACAGATATCCGCCACGACAAAACTCAAGTTGTCTTTGGTCTCGCCTAAAAACGTCAACCCTAGCTGTTTTCGGGTGACTCCTGGAAAAAAAAAAAAAAGGAAAAGGAAAAGAGAGGCGTTCGATCACCTCAGGGTTGGGTTCGAAACGTAGTCACATACCTCTAGCGCCGTCTGCACCGATGATATACGAGGCCTCGAACGTCTCAACGACCTCTTCTCCGTCTTTCCTCTTAACGAGCTTCGTGAGTACGCGCTCGCCATCGTCTTCGAACGAAACAAGTTCCGTCCCCAGCTCGACGGAATGACCATATTTTTCGATGTGAGAACGCAAGGTGGCTTCTACCACTGGCTGACCAATGAACATTGGGTTGTTCTTTTCTTCATTTCAGAAATTGCGCTCGTGGGGAAAAGCGGGGGACATTGGCTCACATAAGGGATCGAGGGTGTTGCGTCGCTGGGTTCCATCAACCAAAAAGTCTTGGTGATCTCGAGCGTGCCGGGCTTGTATTCTTGCAAAGGCGGCATATCATGAGCCCTGCGGTAAATGTCTGTCGCATGGAGAACGTGTAATGCTTCCCAGGTGCGGGGCTATCAATAATCGAGAGATGAAGCAAGCGCGGACCAGGATCAGTGTGTTGTATAGATTTTTTATTTATTAGGACGCACCCAAAGTACATGAGCGCGCTGAGAGATGGGGTAGGTAGGTGCCTTGTCGATGATCCGGACGGGAACGCCGTTCTGTAGCAACACGAGTGCGTTGACGAGCCCACTTGGCCCAGCACCAGCCTGTCATACGAAATACCCTTAGCGCCGTCGATGATATCTAAGGTCGAAGTGACCTACCACAAGCACAGGTGCAACAGAAGGTGCCATGAGGTCAGATGGAAGTGATGTAGTGCAAAGAGTCGATGGAGCCGAAATCCACAGGGCTTGCGACTTAAGTACTTCCAGTTACGGCTATTCTTCTCTACCGAACACTGGCCCGCTAGCACAACTGGGAGTGGGAAGATGCCATCTGTCAACCGAAGTTGGGCAGACACTTTGGACACTAGCATTTGGACTATTATATAAATAGGAAAGTACCATATAATCGTTGTGCGGTCCAATCAGAGTCCTCGCCGAGTTCGCAAAACCCTTCGAAAATACAACGTAACAGTGTCGCAACTCGACATAATGTAAATGAACCTTCCAATCGAGCTATACCCAAAATAAGAACTGGAAACAGTTTCTGAACTGCGGCCTGCGGATAGGCACTTTACCGTAAGTAGTATAGTCCCATCAATTTACATAAAGCAGTGGTAATTCCTGATACGACTTACCTACTAACGAAGCAACTTGAAGGTACTAGACTTCGACCTATCTATTTCGGGAGCCGGTTTGTGGGATACACCTTACCTTAAGTACTATAGTTCCGAATCGCTTGCAAGGTCTTTGCGTGGATCTACTTCGTGTGCACATCGAATACTTGAATGGTGAACAGCCTTATATAGTTAATGTGTGGCGCGGACCTGGGTCCAGGGGTGCCTGTGCTAGGGCTGTGGCATATTTAATTATCTGTGGCGCTTTATCTATCACCTTCGCTTTAAATCCGCCTCCGATTAGTATCTTCCGAGTCGAATTCGCGTCAACGTACATCTGGACCCCCGGATCCGATTCGCAAGCAAGTTTGATGCGGCATCGCGGCACGCTCGTTTAGATAAAGTGGTGCCAGTGCTACAGTGGCAAGCACTCAAAATAGTCATCCCACATGCAGGCGAAACGAAAATGATAATTACATAGTCTAATCCATGGATACGGATAAAAGTGTTTTGAGCATATGTATATCTGTTGAACTTGAAACCTATGTGTTCGTGCTGTGTGACTGAGACGGAAGGGTGCTAGCGTGTGACGGAAGGGCTAGGCGAAAAGCCCTTTGCGGTCCGAAACTAGACCTGAACCTCAGGCTGTCGAGCGAAAGCGTGCTGTGTGGGCGGCTGGGCACCGAACAGCGTAGCTTGTCACGATAGGTATCGAGTGACGTAGCGTCGGACAGATATCAGTTGGGTGTCTGGCCGTGAGCTGAGAGAGGGCCCGGGGGTGGTGAGCGGGTACGAAAATGAATATATCAAGGATTACTTAGAAGAGTAGGAATAACTGTCTTCCTACTTTAGGGTCTGCCTACGGGAGACTAAGCCTTACTGAATGCCAAGACAAAGAGTGACTACCTGTACGGTCGCGGACAAGAAAAGTCAACCAAAATACCTAAAAACTGTATAACTACACTGCCAGTCTCTCGTCCGTTGACCGGTTGTGGCAGTCTTCGTGACAACGAACAAACAACGGATCAGCGCTCAGCAATGGCTCATTAATGAATGTGCACTGGACCTCTGGAACCACAGTTGCACTGTGGACGACTCATCCGCAAACGCCGACTCAGATATGAAAAGTGGCTTTGTAATGTAACACTGCCAAGTGAGATTTTGTTCGTTTTTTGCAAGCTCTGGTTGGCTCGGATAAGCCCAAAACAGGGTCGAGGCTTGAGCTATATACTCAGTATTTTCATGAATCAAAGCACTCACTGAGTTGTCATTGATATTGAGGCTTACTTGCTTCGAAAACTGCAGAACATTGAGCATTATGCAGTTTCCAAAGTAAGGCTGTTACTACTGGCGTCACTGCACCAGATCTTCAAGGGGTATTGTGCTGTTAGACGACCACAATCCCCTTTCATTGGATGTACACAACTACTTACAAGGGCTGTACTTATGGCACTGGAAAGGCTGATACTATACTGAAGACTCTACCCTTTTTCTTGACAGGGCTTACATATAGCTGGGCATTCAGCAGAATCAATTAACATGACTGCTTTACTCTTGTTCCAGCTGTCCAGATTGTAGATCATGATTTTTAGGGAAGAAAGTAATATTTCTGCATCACCTGTCTCAGTGGAACTAGCTTTCACTCGAAAGTCCGGTGTAGTCTTATGTTGAAAACATTAGGGAGGGGCTTTCGTTTTTAGCACATAAAACAAAGATTTCACACGATCGTAATAATGTAACAAGTTTCGTGAACAGCTGTAACTTTAACCGAACTTATTAACACTTATAGATAAGTGTTTCCTCAGATCCCGAGAGTTGAAAGAGACTTAATCAGATAACGAAACGGGATGACAGGGAGATTCGAAGAAAAGAATAGCAGTGAGCAAATATTTGCAAATGAAGACACGGGACCGAGCAGCAAGCGGAGCGACCGAAAAACGAGCGACGCGAAGAGTGGTGAGGGTGTGAACCAATGGGTATATCCTACTGAACACGACTCCTGCGGTACCTCCGCTGGGTAGTCAACTTGGTTGTGAGCTTTTTCTGCAGGTGACCCCCATATCACTATTCATAGAGACGCTGGTAAGCCTATCTTCGACCGTTGAGCAACTCCTCCGAAATATTCGAAATTGTCAGAAGGATGAGCTTGCCGCAGTGTCACTGGAATTCGCCGCCATTCATTCACCTAACATAATATACCACTACCGCATTGGAAAGAGAGGACGGAAGGGCGTCGAATAAGTCCAGCCCCTCACTAGACGATTATTATAATTACGTATCTGCACGTCAAACTCTATGGATTCAAACACCTCGTCTCCCTAACCTGAAGACCTCACGCTCCCTGCCTCGTTACGCGCTTCTGACGACGGGCTAGTGCGAATTTCATCGTCACCAATACGAAAGTCCCGAGGAGTCCAAGAATCTGGGAAATAATGTCAGGATTGTGCTTTCAATTAGTTAATTCGTCGCACCCCATTGAAGAGACAAGTCTGCAGCCATTTATACTGGGTGGTAAGGAGCGCACCAGAGATGGGTCCACCTGTCAAACCAAGGTGAGATGCATAGAATTTCTTTCAAGCAGGGACGTACTGATAAGACCACCGATTCCTACAAACAACATTCCTACTCCAATACGAGCACTAAGAATCCACCATGATTAGTTAACGCTGAAACAGTCGAATGTACCAGAGAAACGAACCCGACTTCTGACATATCGAGGGTAAGGTGTGCCATGATGGCTGCGAGTAATCCAACGCCTATGGCACATCATTAGATCGACTCATTCTAATGAATGGAAAAAGAGATGAAACTAACAAATCCCGGAAAAATACCCATATAATGCCGCCAGGACTACGACTGATGCAACGCTCTTGAGACCAATCATACCGAGGATAAGAATGCCACACGCGGCACTCCCAACGATCCACATGTTGACCACCCCGACCCGGTCTTCGATGAATGCGCCAGTTACTCGAGCTGCCAAGTTACCCCCATTTAACAGTGCTAACTGGTAGAATAATCAGATAATTGCCAATGGGCTATGTGGCATCGATCGATGACTCACAGAATAGAAAGAGAAAATTTCTGAATTCCCATGTTTGATGGAATCCAATTGGATATAAAAGACTGGGAAGAGATTGCTCGTCTGAAAGCACAGCACTCTGCGGCATCGGAAATGTCACTCGACAAGAATAGTCATAGGGAGTGAGAAACACCTACGCGAAGCACATCAGACAGAAAGGTCCATCACGAGCAATACCCTTTGCAACGGACAAATAATTTGGAGACTGTTTGGGTGGTCCTGACCGCGTGCGCATCAGGAGACATGCGATGAAGAGCAAGACCGTCATCATAGCGGTACTGATTCGTACACCATTAGCGAAGCCTATGCTCCCGTTGAACAAGTAGTTCAACATGATCGGGTGTATGATCGATCCAAGGGCGCTCCCACAGGTAACTAAGCTCATTGCAAGCATGCGATGTTTGCGGAAATGTTGGGACACCACTGCCATCGTTGGGACATATACGATCCCTTGACCTATCCCAAGAGCAAGCCCCTGTGCGAGCAGGATCTAACAATTCAAGTACGAATATTAGCTTAGAAACAGGATAAAAACGGGACATACTGCATAATATTGGCCTGGTCGGGTGAGTGAAAGCATGAACAGCGAGAACACTTGCAATAACGATCCACCAATCAACAGATAGTAGCTTGTCACGATCAGCAACAAATACGAATGACACTTCAAGATAGAAATCGGTACTTACAAATAACCACGATCATGTAGTGCGCCTGCAATTATACCGAAGGCAGTCCCTAGGAACGTGTTAAGACTGCCTATCCATCTGTCAAGCAAGTTTGATATTTCCCACGAGATAAAAACTTTGGACAAGGCTTACGATATCTCGGAGGGCGTTCTATCAGTGAGATAATTCAAGCTGTAGTAGTCTATAACCATGAATACAGGACCAAAGAATGAATAATTGGGAAGGCGTACCTTGATAAACTCCATACGACCTAGCATAACTATTGTTTCTGTGAGGAAGGCGTTTCGAACGACAGTAAATTCATACTAACCCAAAACCGCAGAACAGGACCAGCGTACTATCAAATATTAGATGGATTGCAGAGAAGATTAAAATGAAAAGACTTACGCGCCAGCGACAGTGCACCACCCTACCACACCGCCTTCGGGGAGTTGGTCGAGTTCACGGACTCTCCCCTTGTCTGACTCCATCTTTTCATCATTCAAAGTAGCCTGTAACGGCATGTCCGTCGTATTGGCCGACGCCGACAAGTTGGAAGCCATCCTATGCACTAAGAGCAAAAATGTTCGGTGGAATAAGACCCTTCAATCACCGTTTGGTGGCGGAACGGAAGAGGAAGCTAACTGCGCACCTTCAACACTCGGGTCAGGTTTATAACGTGTAAACCACACTTTACTATACCATTTTCATCGATCCAAATTAATGGCGTAAGCCGCCTAAGTTGCCTTGCCTTCCGGTGACTTATGAATCCGATACAATGTTGATTGATATGCTCATAATGCGTGAGAAAATCTCATAATTCAAGCACTTCGAGACTAAGTTAGGACCCTCAGAGCCAGCCCGAACGTCACCGTTTGACAAATTCTTGGCCTCCCCTTCAATCAAAGCCGAGGCTCGAGCTCGTCTCGAGCCGCTCCAGTGGGAAGCGCTTACTAGTTGTCGGCGGGATTCTTCACGCCGCTACACCGGCAGAAGCCTATCTGCTTCCCAGAAAAAGGAAGTTACGGAATTCATATGCCTAAACGGACAATCGAACTGAGCTATACCCAAAATATAAAAACCATAACGGTTTCTGAACTGCCTGTTTGAAATCGTAATATGCTGTATGGAAGTTTCCTATGCATTATGAACATATCTAGTGGCTGTAGTCAGTGTCTGTATCTCTTGGTATCTCTTGGAGTTAGTAGTAGAGTGTCATTTGCTAAACTTCTTCCAGGCAGAGCCGGGGGGCAGAGGCTGCCCAGCGGGCAACCTCCGTTTGGAGTAGTCTCGTAACTTCCTTTTTCATTCGAGATTTGAGAAGAATAACGGTGACGTTATAACTCCGCTGTCCAGATTTGAAGAGAACTCAAAGTCGTACCACCGAGACCTTCCTTCCTTTGTGGTGCGCAGCACCACCAAAACTGGTCATGCGAACCTGGTTCTTTTTTCGATTTTAACCTCCGAGTCATGACAGGTGATCATAAACTCTTTTCTACTTCTGCGAATACTGCATGGATTGAAGCCGTTCAACTTTGTACCGCCTAAGAATGTGCTCTATGTGAGATATATTCAAGGGAAAACATATTGTTAGAGGGGTATTCGGTCACCGGCTAACTCGGTGGCTCTGATCGGTGATAGTACGTACTAGTAAGTCACTGCCAGTGGCCACTGCCAGACTCGGACCAGACTAACCAAGCTTGTACTAGTACAGTTCACACGCCATCTACTAGGAACGCGGAACGTGGAAAGCGGCTCTGTAACGTAACACTGCTGCCCAACATTCTGTTCGTTTTGCAAGCTCTGTTGGCTCGGATAAGCCCTAAATAGGGTCCTCAGGCTTCAAGCTGAGCTACAGTCGACTCTGACATAACCCATACGTGGTATAACCCATACTCTGTGATAACCCATACATTTTCTGATATCCCAAGTTGGTTTGCACTGATTTTGACCCCATAACCCATATCTCTGTGATACCCAATAACCCATACATTTTTCGACCTCATAACCCATACGTATTTGTGGTATGATTAGGAATGTTACTATTATATTATATATTTTTCGTACCAAAGATGGCATGGTATCCCCAAACTACCTTATAAAACTTGTTGACATGCTAAAAAAGGGCTTATCCAAGCCAAATCAAGCTTCATGATCAGATCCGGCACTGTGGGAAAGGACTGACAGACACCTGTCAAACTAGTCCATACTCACAACGGGGTGCTCCAGGCTGCGCTGGTGGTGGGAGAATACATTAGTGTGCTCGACAATCCACTGAGACGAAAGTTGGAGTCACTTCTGGGCTCACTTGTGCAGCAGACGAGGTTTATGGATCAAACCATATGTGTTTGTTCATGTTTGCCCTCTATCGAACCCCATACTCTGTAATAACCCATGCTCCAAGGCCTGTCCCGAGGAGTATGGGTTATTACAGAGTTGACTGTATATACAATATTTTCGTTGTTCTAAGTTGAAGTTCTAAACGCTCATGACTGCTAATATAAATATTGAGCGATTTGCTTCAAGTGTAGACAAGATAGGATACAACAAGGTTAAAAGGTAGTCAAACTAGAGCCAAACAACTCCATGTAGAATAATCGGATTCTCATTACAAGCACTCCGCTGGTATCTAGCTGCCTTTCTAGTTAGGGAAGTGAAAAAGTGAGACTCAAACATTGAGGATCGTGACGAAAGAAAACCGGGATGAGTCCGAGGTGTGTTTGACGAGGATTATGTCGATTACCAATGCCGTTTGTTTTGTAGTTTAAATCACTGTTCCAAATCACGAAAGTAGTATTTCAGGTATCGCTTCCGAGCCTCCGAGGAATGGACTCATGCCGTGACTGTTGGGACTGTCTTTAGTAAAATCACCAGAATATCTTACGCGGATTGAACATTCCTACAATGTAGATAATATAACACAAGGGTTACTGATCTATGTAGTACCAACCCTCCCCAGCTCTGCTCCCCCTGCACGTTGTTTGCAGTGATGCGGCGGTCGTTCCTCTGAGCTCTCTACTCATGCCATCCTTTACCAACACGTTCGTGAACGACATTGACTCTCGTCGCTTCTCCGTCAACCAACCGTGTTTCATCATGATTGAACAGTCCTTTGGCGGCCCCAAGATTTCAAGGGTGAGTCGGGTGTTTGCCTGTGTGTCGTGCATCGTACTCACGAGAGCGTCTGTAGACGGTATGCTAGTGATGGTCGCTAAGTCAGAAGCATGTTTGAGAACCTCAGCGCTCGCCCCCCGGTAAGTCTAAAGCTTCACTCTTCCCCGTGTTGATTGGCACGCTCACACGACCCATTCGTTTAAGACGTGGTCCAAAAGATAATAAAACTGCCGGAGATAGGACGACGATGGGCGGTGTTAACGCGCGCCATCCACTCGGAGGGCGTCAAGAACGTCGTTACTGGGTGCCACCCCATCGGCCTCCGTCGGGGGTCGCAAACAGCCGTCGACCGTGTCGTCCGGTTCTTGTTTGCAAGTGCTAAGAAGGTGCGACAATGACGGAGATTCCCAGATCGCGACCATTTCTGCCAACGGTGACACGCAAATTGGCAACTTGATTGCCCAAGATGTCAGTCTTGCAAGGTTGTCGCAGTCAAGGCGCCTGGCTTTGGTGATCGATTCTCGGTGACCTTGCCATCCTCGTGGGGGTGGTCCTGTCTTTACGGATGGACTCGACACATGGCGTGAATATCAGATCCGCAGTTATATATTCTCCCTGCGTTCCTCTACCTTTTGGAGTAGAACGTGTTCGGCCGTGCGGTTACTGCATGCACGTTATGGTGAATTCCCAAGCAGACTTCGCATCCACGAACCCAATTTCTTTTCCCTTTGCTCATGACCTCCTGTCGAAACGGAAGTAGCCTCTCCATCCAAAGTTTGTTGCCCGTACCAATCCAAACGACATCCTTACGGCTCAACATCAAAAGAAATATCGTCATTGGAACGCATCCACTGAACAACTACTACGTCCCACCAGGTGCTTAACCCACCTGATATGCCTGACACCGTGTCTCCATCTGTATACTGGCATGCTGGCCCTGCGACCATTCATGATCCGCTCAGTGTTGTCTTGCCTCGCGTCCAACACTGGTATGCTTTGTGTATGATAGGCTCCCTCTTCCGACTGGACTTGCACATGTGGGCCATGCAAGATTGGGGCTGTCTTTTTGCTTTTCTGTCGTTCCTTCTTACCGCATCCAGATCGGATTAGTGCACATGTTCATGTTGTGCGTCTCCCTCGCGCTAACGATGACCATAGCCAACACGTGTATCACCAAACTATCATACAATATCGATCTGAAACGACATCATTTAAGGGCATGCCGCTGATCGCGCCCTCCACTACCTCCTGCTGAGCTGTTGTACATGACGCCTTTTGTCGATGAGTATATCTTCTCGTGTGCGGGTTATCTAGGACACCACGAGTCCGGAAAGCAAGCGATCGTCTCACTTCAACGTTTGTCCAGCTTCTATTCTCTACATGGTCAGTGCCAAGAATTACAGTCGTTCCAGTGCCTGTCAGTTATTACACAAAAATGTTGGAGAAGTAACGCTTCACCCCTTCGGCACCGTGCACGATCGCGCCAACCACACCATCTGGTCTAACCACCACTACCCTTGTTTCCCCTTCCGTCGCCAAGTACCCACGGTAAGCGTGTCCCTCATTGTCCACAACGGCAGTGACCGCGACGACAGAAAAGGAAGTAACGTCTTTGCTGCCCTGTGGAAGAACGACCAGCGGTCGAACTACTGCGTCCGCAGCGACACCGGCAGTAGCTGGAGTGCACATCCGCAGCGCTGCCAACACATCCTCCGTTGTTGACGCATCCGGAGTGAATATCAGCACCGTGTGGCGGCTCGTGTCGAATACGTCAAACAATCTCGCCTTCTCGTTGTCCTCGCCACTGCCGACCACGCGCACCAACCCCGGGGCGTCTGGCGCCCTATCCCCGGCGACCAACACCCCTTCCTCCAACACCCCATACGCGCTCACTAACTCCTCCTCCTTGCGCACCGTATACTCATCCAGTACAACCGGACTCGCCCGACAGTTCACCCCAAGCATGTTCATCCGCTGTTCGCGCCGCATCCCGCTCTCCATGGTCGGCGCCTTAGCCACCCGGTTGAGGATCTGCGTCGTCAGGTTCAGCATCTCCGCGACGACGGGCAGGCGCTCGGCACTGTACGAGTCCAGTAACGTAGCAGGAGAGAAGCCTTTGTGGACCAGAGAAATCTTCCAGGCGAGGTTAACCTGTCAGGAGGGAGGACAGACGGTTCAGCACTGCAGATCAGATATATCAGTGTAGGGAATGACGTACAGCATCTTGGACAGAGGTGTTTAGACCCTGTCCTCCAGCTGGACTGTGGACACTAAAAGAGCGGGTTAAACGAAGCACACAAGAGGGTATTCGTGCACGTACTGGGCCGCGTCTTCAGCGTGCGCAAGTCATAACACCCGACGATCAGTGTGAGACAGACAGAGTGAGTCATGGTTAGGCTCACCTCCGGAGACGAAGGCCCGCCCGACACCGAACTTGTTCACCATTCTGATGTTGGGTCTGTATTAGAGGGGCGTGAATAAACTGCTCAGTTCAACAGTACCGGCTGGCCTCGAGAGACCGTTGGCGGAGATAGAAACGGGAAAGGGCTTACCGGAACTCTGAGAGAAAGACGACCTTGCGAACTTTGATCTCGCATCCTATTAATTTTGACATGTATTCGAACAAAAGCTTCGGCTCCGCAACAAGCTTTTTTGGGTCACCTTCCCTCAAACCCAGGAAAATCCGGAAGCCATCGGGTCCAACGTCGTCCGAGGGGATAAAGTTGAGTCTGCGCACGCATAAGATATAAGGTAAGGAAAAGGAACAGAGAAACACACAGATCAGTAGATCGATGTCCGAAAAAGTGCCAGTGCTAAAGTAGTGTGATGTGATCAACGAATGTAAGCGTTCCGCGCGAAGGCCAGAGTTGCGAAAAGCGGCGCTTACCTTGCGATCGATTCCTTCAATATCTACACAGATATCTCCGACGATGACACTCAAGTTCTCATTGACCTCGCCTAAAAACGTCAGTCCCAGTTGTTTCCGGGTGACTCCTGGAAAGAAAGAAAAAAGAAGGGCGTTCGATCACCTCAGAGGGTCGGTTCGAAGCAGGGCCACACACCTTTAGCGCCGTCCGCGCCGATAAGGTATGAGGCCTCGAACGTCTCGGCAATCTCTTCTCCGTCTTTCCTCTTGACCAGCTTCGCGAGTACGCGCTCGCCGTCGTCTTCGAACGATACGAGTTCCGTCCCCAACTCGACGGAATGTCCATATTTTTCAAGGTGAGAACGCAGGATGCTTTCTTGCATCGGCTGACCAAGGAACATCGCATTGTTCTTTTCTTTCATTTTAGAAGTCGCGCTCATGGGGGGAAAAACGGGAAACGCCTGCTCACATATGGGATCGTGGGTGTTGCGTCGTTGTGTTCCATCATTCTAAAAGTCTTCGTGATCTCGAGCGTGCCAGGCTTGTATTCCTGTAGAAGCGGCATATCCCAAGCCTTCTCGTAAATCTCTGGGACGTGGAGAAAGTGGAATGCTTCCAAGGTGCGAGGCTATCAACGATCGAGGGATGGAGCAAGCGCTCGTCAGGATCAGTGTGTTGGATCTATTTTTTATTTATTTATCAAGACGCACCCAAAGTACGTGAGCGCGCGAAGCGATGGGGTAGCTAGGTGCTTTGTCGATGATCCGGAAGGGAATGCCATTCTGTATCAACACGAGCGCGGCGACGAGCCCACTTGGCCCAGCACCAGCCTATCATGCGAAATACCCTTAGCGCCGTTGACGGTATCCAAGTTCAAAGTGACCTACCACGAGCACAGGTGCAACGGAAGGTGCCATGAGGTCAGATTCGGAATTGATGTATGGTGCAAAGAATCGATGGGGGGCTAAAATCCACAGAGCTTGCGACTTATGTATGCCGAATTACGGCCCCGAACACTGGCTCGGTAGCACAGCTCGGGAGATGGTTGGTGGGATACATTTTACCTTAAGTACTATAGTTCCATCAGTTTACATATCATGATAGAATAGGTGCTATGAATTTCCTGTACTGTACGTACTTACTTACGAAGCGAGGACAGCTTGCCAGTCGCCCGGTGATGACCGATTATACTATTCGTATCCGATCTATCGTTTTGATGGGCTATGATCACGGGGAGGTTTGAAAAGTCGGAGAATGAAAGCGGCGTTTCAGTGGTGGTTTACCGTTTACCACAGTGAAACCTATCATCCGTTCATCAGGTCGAATACGTCCCCGGAGATGATTCCTCTGATTCCCGGCCCGGCCTACCACCGAATCCCGGGAGTGTCCTAGTCTCTTCCGTTGCCCGCATGATACGTACGTACTGCAGTGCGTTCATCGCCCTCAGGGGGATCAGACCAGTACATAGTGATATCAAACATCCAGACATTCAAACCCGCGATTAATTTTTCGTCTACGACGATACGCACCCAACATCTCTCCTCACCGGTCCCAATATTTCACTCCATAGTTTAAAAACAACTCCTCTCCCTTTTTGATAGGCCTGGCTGCTCACCCCGTTCGTCGATGGTGAGCGGGTAACGATGATGACCATCGAAAATACTCACAAGTGAAGAATCCAAGCTGGTGTTCTCCTGCGACCAGCATCTCTATATATTTCGTTCGATTCGACAAGTCCATCCAGCAATCGTCAGCCAGTCCACAAATGCCAAGAGAGAGAGAGAAGACACGCACGCAAGGCGACCACATTATATTGTTGGAACGCGTGGTTCAAGAACCGGGTCGAATTCCCGAGCCGCGCTGCGTCGAATACCTGTAACCGAGCATCCGAGTCCTCATTTTCCGGCATCATATCGAAGAGGTAATTCAGATCCACGATTCTGGCGACTTCGCTGTCGGCAGAAAAGAATGAAACTTAGGAAAAAAACAAAAGAAGAAGATGGAGAAAGGCCACGCACGTCATTGGATCTGCGAGCTCGTGCTCTAGTATGTGACCGGTGTAGGCTAGTGTCGGACGGACCTGAGCCTCGCGATGCGTGGGTGGTACGAAACGCGCCACTCACTGCCCAGAAACGTGTTTATCTTCATATCATGTGTCGCAAAGGCCCCCCAGCCGTACATTCCGCGTTTGACTTGGATCGGCTGGGCGCCATACGGATGGACGGTGAGCACTCGATACCGAAAACTGAGAAAAACAAAGTCTGATGCACCTTGCTCGGAATCGCATTACGCAGCATCCGTGAGTTGTTGCACGGTTTGTCAGTATGGCCTATACGGACGGGTGCTCTCGAGTCAATACTGAAGAAAACATGATCTGTTATTCTCACCTCTAGAATACCGATTTCGATTATGGTTTTCGTCAGCATCAATGTACCTCATCGCCTTGGCTTACTCACCCTGCATCGCAATTGATACATATCCCCGGAATACATTCCCTCTGGTTTTTAGCGCACCAGCACGACTTGGCTAAGCATCTCCCGTTAATACAGTTGCAGCCTTCCCATTGTCTCTTGCCTAGAGTCCCAGATTCGTAACGAAAAGAGGGAACCATCGAAAGCGTACTCACATTTCACGCCGCACCTACACGCGAGCGTACAATGTTGGCTCTTTTCATAACAAGGGCAGTGGTTGCCCGTGCATGCATCCGCGTGGGCGCATCCTCCCAGCCTGAAACATCAAGCGCCGGCATATCATGGAAAAGAGCTACTCACGCCTCGCAGGCAAAGATCGACTGATCGACTGATCGTTTGTTTGAATTGCTACCCAGAACGAATCGAAACCAACACGAGGCTCACCGAACTTGAGTTTATTCTTTCTCCTTGGCCGTTGCTGACCGCCCTCCCGCTCCGCTTCCACGTCCGCGGAAAGGATGGTGTTGTCGGGGAACAGTTGTAGTCTTTGCACGAACACCTATTCCGTCTCAGTCCACGAATAATGAAAAAGACGACGGGTTCTCGCCTGTTTACACGGTCTCAGACAAATGACGGCCAGTTGACAGGGAAACAAGTCTGGCGCGATGCCGAGCACAGTCTCGAGCGCGTCCAAGGAACTCACATGTCCAGACTTAGTGGGCGAAGGAGGCAGCGTTTCCTGGACGTGGTGGGTCAGCACGTCAATTTAAGCGGACCCAACATATACGCACTATAAACTGATCGAAATCGGCTATATGCCTGAAACAGTCAGGACCGCACGGCATCCCCTCGGACAGGATCATCGCGTGGCCTGTTAACCGAGGCTTTGCAGACGGAATGTAGGTGCTTGCGTGCATTCCGCCTTTTAGTTCGTGCGTTATTTCGATCGTTATTCAAACGCAAGCAGGGAAACACACCGTGCGTCCCACAGAGACCGTGCAAGCAGTTGATACTCGGACAAAACACGCGCAGGTGAGAGGTCAGCCGTTGTCTCAAATCGTCTGGGTCCGGCGCATATACGGATTGGACGTCTTGCAAGGCGGGATGCTGAAATCGGAATTCGCCTGGCCAGTTGAGTGCGTCTCTGTGGTGGATGTTCGCACGGATGGATGTGAACCAGGACGCGCAACGGAAACGTACCTTTGAGAGTGGTCCCACAACAGACCGATGTTGTGCGTGAGACGGCACTTTTTGTTGTCAAACAGGTGCATGCGATCCACGTCCTGCGCATCGACGTCGTATAGGGCTTGCAACCGCCGGATAGTTTCCATCCGAATCGCTTCCACTACCACCAACCACAGCTGTCTGTCAAAACTCCCGGTCCTCGTTCCACTCGTAACGACTCACCATCGGGATCAAACGCTCTCTCCCACTCCAACCTTTCAAATCTTTTCTGAAAGTCTTCTATCTGAAAGCTTGGATCGTCGGCGTGCGGCAAGAAAGCAAGCGCGAGCTGGTCCGTCCCGTCTCTTGTCGACACGAACTGGGTCGCGAACGCACAGTGGTCCGTCACGGACATGCTACGCCACGAGGGCGCGCAGGACTCGTAGCGGGGGAGGGGCGGGAAGCCACACGGGGAATCCTCGCGGGAGTCGAGGGTGGCCACGACGGGGATGGCAATGCATGTTCTCACTAGGCGCGTTGGCGGTCGTGACGCGCTACTATTGCCCTGTGCTACCTCGGGGATGTAGTGCGTGACGGATACCTGAAACGTCTCGTGGCCACTTGTACGACCATCGTCGCGGTCAGGCTTGACAGCGAGGAGCTTGGCCACCGCCTGCCGCGCTGCGTGCATAACGCGACGTGAGGGCGGCATTGCGTTTGACGACGCAACCTCACGAAGCATTTCTGTGCAGAAGCCCGGCTCCCAGTCGTAGAACTCGGTCCAGACATCTTTGTATACGGTGCGACCGAGGGCCACGAGCTTCGACGCCGATTTGTGTGTACTCGGTTCATGAGTGACTGTCCTCGACGGGGGCGGAGGAGAGTCGTTGGGTTCGGTGCGGTCGATGTATAGCATTGTCAGGTTCCGCGGAAGTAAATGTCGTTGTGATCGATCGATTGCACAGCCACTCTAAGATTGTACAGCTCGACCGTGCCGCATCTCCCGGACACGCTTGATACCCGCACATATGTCCTCCTCACTCGGCGCCTTCTTCTCCCCGACCCACTCCCGAATCCATGCTCTCAGCGCACTATACTCTGTTCTCGGAGAACTAGACCCACCATCGCGCCACCCATCCTCAAATACCGGCCCCCGTAATCCCACCTCCATCCAAAACACCAGTGCCACTGCAAGCGTCTCCGTTTTGGGCCCCACGCCCGACGCCCGCATCCATACTAACGTTTCTGGGATATCTTCTGCTCGTGACGATAACCCAAGCAGGGCAATGTACGCTGCAAAGGTGCTCTCAGAGGGCATCACTGTCGGAAGCGGTGGTCCCAAACGCCCATCTTCGTCCCGCGCCAGCTCTGGGCGCTCCATTCCCAGCGGCGTCGGACCAACAGGTAAGAACCGATCCGGAGACCCCGAAAACACGCGCGCGAATTCCTGGAAAACGCTATCCCCGCCCTTGGCCCGTGCATCCGTCACACCTGATTGCCCGGCTGCACCGCGCAGAGCTGGCCAGTTTCCAAAGATCATACCTCTGAATATCGACCTCGCCACCTCTGTTGAGCGACGGCCAGCCCAAATACCGACCACCGAGGGCGGTGCTGGCGTTTGGAGGAGCGCGTAGAGGTGAGCGACCAGATCTTCCCGAGACTGTTTGCCTTTTGGGAGAGTTTCGATTTCACTGTCGTGTCGTTTTTTGAACAGTCTGTTGTCGACCATGTACCAACTCATGGCTCCCTTCAAGCTCTCTCCGTCCATCTTTGATGCCTGGATTGCTGCCTTGAGCAGTATGCGGAGCATGAGGTTGGTGTGCGGAACGGAATACAGAGGGGCCAGGTGCGTCCAGAGGTAAAAGACAACGTCCGGACGGCGGATGTGGATGAGCGCACTAAAGAGAGTGTGGATTGGATGGACCTTGAGGAAAGGAGAATCGGAGGGGTTCTCTGCGTCCCTCTTGACGGCCTCATCAAGGAGACAGAGCGCCTCCTCTGCACGTCCCGAGCGAACGAGGACGTCGATGCCGACACAGAGTGCCTTCCTGTCTATCCTCATTTCAGTATCTCGGTCGCGTGGGGCGACCACCTCGCGAACGAATTGGTCCCAGAGCCTCTCTGCGTCCTGGAGGGCGTTCCTCCAGAGCAAGCCTTGTATAACCACTGTGTAAGTTGCCCTGGTGGGCTTGTATGCGTTGGTCCCGTCCTTTGTGGCGTTGAAAAGGTCGAGTAGAGAGTTGGCGGGGAGTGTGCGATCTCGTGCTGCGGCATGGAGAGCGGTGGTCCAGTCGTAGATATCAATATTTGACTTGCGGGATGAGGTGAGAGACGATGGGGACTGGCGAGACTTTTTGAGATCAAGCTCGAGTAGACGGTGAAAGTATTGGAATGCGGACGGACGGTCGTCACGCATGGCTCGGAGGTAGTGGGTATTTGCCTCATGAGCTGTTCCTATGGGGTCGACGTCATCTGTAGTATACGGCGGAGGGATGCCATCCTGGAGACAATGGGACCTGATGGTGTGGAGACAGTGTGCGCTGGACTGTACCCTTCCCAGCGAGGCATAAGCTCTAAGCCAAGCTTGTGTGGAAGAAGAGGGACCACGTCGACGAAGATAGTCTAGCAAGCGAGGGGAGCGAAAGTCGTCTCTGATGAGGACTTGTTCCGTATTTAACCAGAGATTTAACCGTCTCTTTTCCATCAACTCGAGAACGTCGATCGCGACATCTGCGGCGACTTTTGAACGGTCAAAGAGAGAAATTGCTTGTAGAAGTGAATTGAAGTAAAAGGACGCGTGTGATTGGCTCGGAGGTATGTATGACGTAAGCGGGCGGAGAAGGGATGCCAAAGAGTAAAATGCGAGGGAGTGTGCGGTGAGGATCAAGAGGGGAAGAGCGTGGGAAGAATTGATTACCGGAGAGAGGTCATAGAGAACACTCTGAGCGTCTGAAGAAGAATAAACTTTGTGCGATGCGAGTGCGAGTACGAGCCAAGAGGGACAATTGGGTGACAATAGCGTGACAGCGCGTTCAAGGTTGGGAGCTTGCAGAACATGTGACCAGTGTGACCACTCGTCGGGTTGAACGAACTCGCTGGGTCTGAGTCGAGCAGCGACGAGCCAAGTGAGATCGGAAGTTGTCCGATGTGCGACGTTGGCGAACGCTATCAAACGTCGGTGAAGTGAACGTTGCATTTAGAAAAAGGTAATTGCCACAATCACAACATAACCAAGCAAAGACGCACCCGGCATTCACGCTCCGCCGTTTTGCTTCTTTGCTCTTCACCACTTTCCTCGTCAAAAAATGCCTCGCATTCTCTTCGTCAGCGGTTTTCATCCTTCTACACGGGCACGCGACCTCGCTTTCGAATTCGAGCGGTACGTGTCATTTTATTGCTCTTTTTTTTTTTTTTCTTCATGTGACTCAAGCAGATACGGTCCTCTCGTTCGTTGTGACGTCCCAGCACCGCGCAACCCTCACGCCAGCTCAAACCCGTAAGTGCCAACCAAATTTCGCTTTCAACCCCTTGCCCTATCCAGTCGTCGCGTGCCCTCTACGAACGAGGCCCCACACTGCCTCCGTCGTCACAAAACGATACGATCGCGAGCGAGCGAGCGAGTCCTCACCTCGAGAACGTGTCCTCGTCGATATCGATCCTCCATCTCGCGGGTTCGTCGTCGTCGTCGTCGTTCGCTGCCCACCCTTCGTGATACCCTGCGAGTTGCGCGGACAAAATGTATTCGACTCGTTTCATCATTCGTCCCGATTTGTCGCTCTTTCAAAT
Source organism: Leccinellum albellum (assembly GCA_038090015.1). NCBI lineage: Eukaryota > Fungi > Basidiomycota > Agaricomycetes > Boletales > Boletaceae > Leccinellum > Leccinellum albellum. Next base: position 48,159 of record JBBPLX010000098.1, read on the forward strand.
CTTACCCAATCCGTCTTCGATCCATCGCTCAACCTCGCGTCTCGTAGCTATGCTTTCGTCGAGTTCCGCAGCCAACGCGATGCAGAAGACGCCTATCACGACATGTGAGCTCCTCTCGTCTCCCCCTCTCCCTCACTCAACCATCCTCCAAGGCATGGAAGATACTTTGAAGGATCTCGCTTGGGCATACAGGTCCGTTCCTTGTCCCTCCCGTCCATTTCTTTTTTTGTTCATTCTATTCCAGTGGGCCAAGAATCCTCCTTCCTCAGTTTGGCGCTACGATAGGCGTTCTCCCCCTCCTCACCGCCACCGCGACCGTTCACGTAGCCCCCGTCGTCGTTCAGACAACCGTGACGATCGCGATTCCCGAACTAATGGTGCCGAAAAGGACAAGGACTACTCCGACAGGGATCGCGATGCTAGAGACAGAAGGAGACGCAGCAGGTCTCCTGATAGAAGACGCTCCCTGTCTCCCGTGGACAGGAAGAAGAGCGAGGACAAGGACCGCACTGCCAGGAGCCCTCCTCCCGCAGATGATGCTAAAAAAGATGTTGATGATCGCGAGAGAGACAGAGCTCCTGCACAAACCCCTCCTTACGATCATTGAGCCTTGACTGATCCCATTTTCCCAGAGATGGCGGACGTGTATAGCGTTGATTGATTCGTGTTTTTTTCTTGTTCGAGTTTTTGTCTTTGTTTTTAATGCACGAGCGTCCATATCGTGTAGTAAATATACATACCTTGTTTTCGAATGCCATATCGTCTGCACAGCCATACGGCTAATATAATAATTTGTTTGGAGTCCAACGCCCACCATGCAACCACAGCGTCGAAAGCGAGTACCGACTATTGACGACCTCAAGGTACGACGACCGCACGAGTACGTCAACGTTAGTTTGACACTACACCCAGGTCAAGCTTTGTTACATTTGTCGAGAGGAAGAGCAGTACGATGGTGTGTCAGGGTCACATTCTCTCTCTGTGTGTGATCATCGTAATCGTCTTCCGTGCTAGCCCCAGGTACACCTCCCCGCGCCTGGACACACCCATGCACCTGCACCCTCATCGCACACGAATCTTGTCTGTTGCGCTGGATCCAGTCCTCGCAGGCCACTCGCGGCCCACGCGCATCGAACGCGCTCAAGTGTCCCCAGTGCAGCACGCCGTACGAACTTACCAGCTCCAATCCGCTGCTTCTCCGCTGGCTCGACATGGGAAACCTGGGGCTCTCGATGATCGGCAGGGTCGTCAGCCTAGGCAGTCTCACCGTCGTCGTCGTCAGTCTCGGCACCGGTGCGTTTCCGTGTCTGATTTCGTTCGCTGTCCTGACCGTCTTGTTTGCTACAGGACTGTATATACTCAGTACCGCGTACGGTGCCTATGCCGTGCGCGAGTTCCTCGGACACGAGTGAGCAGCGCCTTCTCCTTCCAAACCCCGTTTCATTCACGCCCTTGCCTTGTAGAATGTTTGAGATACTCCTCACCGACGACCCGTCCAACTGGCCTTGGCACAGCTTCATTAACCTCCCTCTGATTCCGCTCGCTCTCATCTTTTCTAGACTTCCTCTGAAATCCAACGTGACCCCACTCGTGCCGCTGTTACTCGCGTGGCCGACGAGCGCGCCCGTGTCTGGAGAGGCGCTCAACAGGCTCGGGATTGCAGCTGGCACGACGACGACTGCGTTGCCGACTGGAGTACCGTCGGGTAGGGATCTGTTTCCCCTCCTTCCGCATTGGCCACCGCCCCCGTTCATCCTCGGATTATTCATCTTTCCGATCGTGAGGGAGGGATACAAGCGGTTGTTTACCCAGTTGTCCAAGTGGGTTCTCGGTTCGACCACCGGGACGGGTCACGGAGGCAATGGTAATGGCGGTGGAGGCGGCGGCGAGCAAGAGCACGGGCAGCGCGGTGAACGCGACGTGCAGCGGGCGTTGATGGGTGCCGCCGGTGCTGAGGACGAGCCGTTTTTGAGGATCCGGGTGAACGCGCACGTGGATGAGAACGACGGACCTGTGCGGGGTGACGGAGACGTCGGCGGCGGACAACCCGAAGACGGGGAAGGTGGCGACGCGGCTGTTGCCGCAGAAAATACGATCCGCGTTTCTGGGACATCGCTCGGACGGCTGATCGGCGGTGCACTGATCGTTCCGCGCATTTCGTCGTTGATGGGTTCGTTATTGCTGTTGTTGTCGAAGCGGTCTGCGGTGTTGCGCCGGATTTTGGCAGTGAGGCCACCGCTGATGCAAGGGCGGGGTGGTGTTGGCGTGGGACCGTTTGGCCTGACTACGACCCGTGCAGGGACGGGGATGGGACTCGGGAGCGTGTTGTTTCCGCGTGCTATTTTTGGTGCGGGTGCGGATCGGTCAGTCGGGCAGGAAATGGGGCTGTTGAAAAAGCTGGGAGTCGCTGGGATGTTGGGGTTGAGCGTGGCGTGGCGGGGTACGTATGCGTGGGCAGAGTGCGATCCCGTCTGGTGTGTATTGCGTGGTTTTTGTCGAGCGTAAGTGATTGATTCCATGCAGGTGGCGTAACTCGTTGGGGTTGGGGTTGTTTACTATCGTGAGTGTCTCTCTCATCGTCGACTACTGGCGACTGATGGTGCGGGTACTAGGCCAAGGACTGTCTGCACCTTCTCCATCTCTTTTTGACCAAGCGGGAGCTGGAGAGTCGGAGAGTGAAGAATCGGTCGTTTGAAGGTGTGGATGTTCGCGAGTTGGATTTGATTGACCCGCAGGCGTATGTGTGATGTAAGTAGTAGCGATGCATCGATGAGGGTACGAGGATCCTAGGACAGGTATATACTTTTTTCTTGTTGGCACTTGTTATTTTGTTTTCGCCGCTCTCTCGACTCGGGCTGAGAACGGTTCGCGAGCACGTTCTTGAAGCACTCAGTAGCCGAACCTCGAGTTCAATGTGAGTAAACCCATGACACCTGGGCATCGGATGGACGCTCTGAAATTGGTTGACTTGAAGGATACCCCCGACCAACAAACGATATCGATCGACTTTGCAGAGGGCGAGACGAATTCATGACGACGATCACACCATGTATGTACGAAAGAATGAATGCACAAGTATACAATGTGCGGTACGAACTCGAAACTTGCCACTGCTGATATCAATCCAACTCCAACACCGTTCCCCGCTGTACACTCCCCCAGCCTGTTCAGAACGGAGAGATCAGCAACGGTTCACCAGGGGGAGCGATCGAGAGGAGCAAACAAAAACTCACCAACAAGCCGCCAATGTTTCTCGATCCGCCTCGACAGCGCGACTTTTTCGCCAACCTCGGTGCACGCGGGTGATGTCAGTTGAATCTTGGCGAGGTCGCCCTTCACGCTCAGTACGCGTCCACCCGTAGACGTCGAGCCAATGTTGATCAATAACAGCTCGTTCTTGGTCAGCTTGGACACCTTGGTCTGCTTTTTGTCTTCCGTCCGTACACCTAGGAGTCGGCGAAGCAGGAACAAGCTAATTTCGAGTTCTAGAGCCCGTGGGCAGGAAAACAAAAAAAAAAAGAGTCCGTGAGCGTGGTTTCAAGGGGCAGAAGATCAGAACACGCACCCGTATATACTTTCGGAAGCTTCCCGACGGCGCCCAAGACCTGTCCTACCAGCCGATCTGCACGGCAGAGCGTCGGGTCGATTTTGGTTCCGACACCGATCAGCCCACCGGGCACGGCGAACGAAAGGTGATTGGTCTCCGCGTGCAACGAGACGATCCGGCTGAAGATCGGTTTGCATCGGTTTCTTCCCGCGCTGTCCTTAGTCACGATCCCCGGTCTGATCTCGACCTCTTGGCCGAGGTGGAGCACACCGGTGAGGATGGAACCACCCGCGACACCGCCTTTCAGTTCGTCTACTTCGGATCCAGGCTTGTTGACGTCGAAGGAGCGGATGACGATGAGGCGCGGGTCGGAAGTGAAATCCCGGATCGGGATGGGAATCCGTTTGACGATGTATTCGTTGACGGCATCGATGTTGTACTTCAATTGGGCAGATATGGGAACGATGGGTGACGACTCTGCGACGGTGCCTAGCGAGCGTCACGGTGAAGATCATGAGTCGCCTGATAAAACCTCGAATAGAGCATACCTTTGACGAATGCGGCGATGCTCTTCTGGTGCTCCAATGCTTGCGTTTCCTTGATCAAGTCGACCTTGTTCTGCAGGATGATGATGTGCTCTAATTTCATGATTTCGACGGCGGCCAAGTGTTCTGATGTTTGTGGCTGGGGACAGGTCTCGTTCCCGGCGATGAGCAGCAGTGCGGCGTCCATGACCGCGGCACCGTTCAGCATGGTAGCCATGAGAATGTCGTGTCCGGGACAGTCTACGAAAGAGACGTGGCGAATGAGTTTCATGCGGTGACCACAACCGGGCCGCTCGCAGGGTGGGTTGTCTTCCTTGTCGGAGCGATATGACCTGTAGCAGCCAGGCCGTGGACAAGCTTCGTTTTCGCATTTATAGATCTGGCGGGACAGGCAGATAAGGGAACCACAGAATGCGAAAAGACGGAACGCGCATAAAAATCCGATGAACACACCTTGGCGTTGGCATAGCCCAGCTTGATAGTGATGTTCCGTACGAGCTCGTTTTTGAATCGGACGGTCATGACGCCGGATATGGCTTTTACGACCGTCGATTTACCGTGTGCGACGTGTCCGATCGTGCCTATGAGTAGTCATCGGCAGAAAATGCTAGTGGTCAACGATCGTCATCCGTAGAGATACGCGCCCAACTTTGCCCACCTAAGTTGATCGTCGCCTGTGATGGTTCGTAAAAGTTCTTAGAGACAACCGGTTTCGCCGAAGAACGTGAGCAGGACGCACCTGTTTGGAGATGACCTCTGGAGATAGCGCGGTCAAGGTCGACGGGTCGATGTCAATTTTGGGGACGTCGTCGACCTCGTCGTCAGACTCATCCGACTCGGATTCGTCGTGGCGTTTTTGGAGCGTTTCTTCGTCAGACATGGTGGTCCTCAAGTGTAAGCCTGCCGAAGTTGCTTGATCGGTTGATAGATACTGGCGAGTGACTTGATCAGAACGAGACCCCACCTGGGAGGGTCGTGATATACATTATGTAATATGATTGTAAATGTAACACCCCTAGGCTGAGACTGCTTAACTTACTTCCCCTGAAAGCCTAGAGTGCCGCATCGGTGGACACACTGCGGGCCTGAACCTCTGGTTCCCGAGACGTGTTGAAAATCAGAGTCAGTGTGACTCCAACGACCAGTCAAGCGAGTATATCACTTATGTAAAAGGGTTAACTCGGACCCATTCCAATATATAGAGGAGCTTGTCCTGAGCCATCATTTTCTGTCGAGGGGCCTCAACTCTGTACATTGACCATTAATTTTGGGGAGAAAAAAATGCTTGGCGCAGGTGAGCCGTGATTTGGCTCCCTCGAACGTTGCTCACACGGACTCGGTACTAAATGCAGCAGACGCAAAATTCCCAGGTCAAACCAGCGGAGCTATTCCGCCGTCACCGACGACAGAGAACCTAGGTCGGGTATGTACGGCTCCCATTTTATTTTATTTTATTTTTCTTTGACTCACAGCTTCGGTCCTCCGTGCGCACGCCGTGAGGTATATCCGAAATCGGATCTCCAGCGTGAGAGACCCGTTCCCTTCCCCCTGGCGTACCTGTCACATAATGTTGCATTCTAACGTTCTTATCCCCTACACCCAAACAGCAGTCTCTCCGTCAACTGTGCCTGGGACGTCTTCGCGGTCGATCTTGGCCTCCGTCACAGAAAACCCCTTCGTCATCGAAGACGGGTTGCGACGAGTTGAGGTATCCCTTGGCGACCTGATTAGGACCATCGAGGATGAGCAAGGATCAGTTGGCTGGTCGAGCAAGGGATCGCTATCTTTGTAAAAGTTCAGAAGTTGGCGAGAGAGCTGTTCGAGATGCAGCGTGATTCCCAGAGTAGGCTTAATTTGGCGTTGGAAGGGGGTCAAGGGCCGTCCGATGAGGTGGGTAGTTTCTTTGTTGACTAGTCATATCATTCGAATCGT
>JBBPLX010000099.1:0-54131 GCA_038090015.1 Leccinellum albellum
AGACGTCCGACCTCGAATTCTTTGAGTTTTTCGACGACCTGGCCAGATCTTGTGGCCTCTCCGATGCAGAAAAGTGCAAAACTGTCGTGCATTATCTTAACAAAGGCTACCAAGCTCTTCTGGGTCCAACTCAAAGCCAGGACTATACAGGATTGAAGAAAAGTATATTTTACCACTACCCCGGTGCCGAAAACGGGAGTTCGCTATACCGTTCGCGACCTCGAATGGGTCATCACAGCCCCTACGAATGATGACATCATCACTGAAACCAATCTCGTCTACTATTATCACCAGTTCTATCCTATCGCTAAATGGCTCATTGAGGATAATAAAATTTCGCAAGATCAACGCAATCGCTAACTTTAGCAAGGACTACCTCCAGCTCTCAGGCGACGCATCGAGCTTTGTCTCGAACATAAGAAGGCCGACTACAGCTGGGGTGAGGCCACCAACTTTAATGAAGTCATCAAAGCAGGCCGCTTCGTCCTCTCGGATAAGGCCTTTGGCCAGATGGAGATGACCTCGTATCAGCACGCATCAAAGCTATCCGGGCCGAGCGTTCCATGACCACTTCTATTACAGATAAGCCGATCTGACACTCAACCCGCACTTCGCCAGCGCTACTCGCCTCAGACGATGAAGACGACGAGGACCGTGCCCGAGAGGACATGCCTTGTGATGTTCGTACCAAACGAATGAATTTTAACTCGAAGTACTCTCGAAGCCGCATAAGTACGAACTCGAGGAGCTTTCACGCAAAATGCACATGCTGGACGTCTCCGACGTCACCTTTTCAGCTCTCTTTTCCCGCCTCGTCCTGCTGGCCCTAGCAGTAGCCCGACACTGGGCACCCCTCTCGTCTTGACAGCTTTAAGGGTCATGTACGCAGCTTGCTGCCGCCGTCGCGCCTTTGATCTGCTACTTTTGTGCAGAGCCGCATCTCGTACGGGACTGTACTTGTGCTAACGAATATGTCCGCTTAGCCCTAATTGTTCGCATCAACGGGTATCTCGCATTCCCAGGCGGTACGCGAATTTGTCGTCATCCAATGATCGGACTCATCTCAAGGACAACATGGCCGACCACTATAAGCGGCAGGATGCCCCCTCCGCAGCACCTTGGAAACTCAAACGGGATCCCCCGTCGCATCTTCTGCCTGCCGCAGCCAATATTCTCATCACCCCCGACCCATGCGTGACTCTTTGGGAGGAGCAGGGCAGTCAGCATGTCGTGTATCATTTATATAGCAATGCGCTCACACAACGGCCACGCCTTCGCATCATCTTCCCTAGGATGAAGGGCTCGAATACTACTGTTTCCCGTCCGGATCAGGGTTAACTCTATGCATTACCATGATTAGATATCGCTTTCGCAAAATTTCTGTGGCGTAATCCCTGCACACTCGACGATTTCATCGCTGTACATGTTCAAGCTGAGAAATAAGACGTTATACATATGTTACGTAAACCATAAATCCACCGCCTAATTGAAAGGTTTCCCACGATACCTGTCCATTACCAACACCATCTCCACTATTTTTTCAAAGCTTTTGCAGACAGGGTCATTGAATTCGATTAGCAGCTACTATGACGCACAAATTATGAGTCTTTGAACCCTTTTTATTCACTCATCGTCCGGCTCGTCTCACCGAACGTCGAGTTGCTAATGTTTGGGGAGAACAAGGGCATTATTTTTCAGATGACTTTGCACACTTATAAATGAGAGTCATCCCTACGAAGTGTCCCACATTTAATACTGCTTCACACTTCCTCCATCGCGATCATGTATTCAAGAATGATAATTCTTTTTGATACCTAGAACAGTCTCCATATCATCGATATAGCTATGTTGTAAAGGGCAAACGCCGGTAGACCGCAACTTGTGAGTTTCCAATGGTCGGCTCGAGAGCGCTAATTATTTCTATCTGTGTCCTTCGCTCCTGAACGCGACGCGGTTTGAAGGCCATACACGAAACAAAGTTTGCAATCTCGGGCTGTTCCATCGATCGATTTCCATTTTGAGGTTCCTACTACACCGACGTGCTCGCGAAGTCGTACATCCGGTTCGCCCACCGTCCCATGCGCTTGCAGAACAACCCAAGCCTTTCCTCGGGTCCAATGTTGAGATCTCAACATTGGGTGGAAACAAGATGTTAGCGGTTCCATTGTAGACCGCGTAGCATCGCTCGAGACAGTGGCTCAACATTGTACGAGCAGAAAGGCGTTTCCTGAAAGTTGGATCTTTATGGAACAATGTCAACCGTTCATCGTGCTCACTCAAAGTCAACAAAGCATCGGGGATTGGCGGCGCGTCCTACTATATCACTTGAACATGTACCCCGCACGGTCCCATCTCCAAGTTCTCACCTTTCCCTTCCTACAATTCCATGCCACATCGTACCATGAAAGGCTATGAGGTCTGCATCCACACCTGCGGATGCGGCAAAGACACGGGCTTGTATGTCAGACTACGAGAGGAGGAATCGTGTGTACGACCTGCACGTTCCAATATGGCAGGGTGCGTTCAAAGCGTAGCACTCGATGCCCTAGATATGGCGCATTCTCAGTTGACGCCACCCGAGGGGATCGCACACGGGATCTCACTCGAAAAGATATCCTTCAGTACCTTTTCTTGGAAGATGCGACCAAGGAATTGCATCGTCTGAACCTCCGACCACTTAACAAGGACGAGAACAAGAGGATTTTCAAGATGTGAGTTCTAGTAGCGTTTCTTCATTGTTATCTCGCACACAAATACTATCTCTCTGTGATTAGAAATTCGGAAAATGTAGATATGGAATCGGTTACTAAGGAAGCAGCGCATGCGGAGAATGATATGAACATGCAAGACGAAGAAGGTGAAGAAGACGAGGTCAGGAAAATACTGCATCCGCCATCTAGCAGGCGTCCTCGAATGTGTCCGAGGCATCGCCGGTGGGAAATCACCGCTCAACACCGCTGGCGTCCGGGTCGATGACTTTCAGTAGGAACCGTTGGTATCCACTGCAGCCTTCAGAGACTCGTTTGTTCGAAATCTTGTATGTTCCCGATCCAAGTCGGGCAATGCTGAAGACACGCGCTGAGTCGGATTTAGCAAGGGTCACTCGAAACATCACCAAGGACCAATACGAGTCAATCAAGGATTTGAAGCAACTCATGTTCAAGATAGGGAACTCAAAACAAATGGTAAATGTTCCGATAAGCGAGTGGGTGAGTTTGCCTATCTTTACAATTTATCAGCGTTCCGTTAACCAGTTTAGCTTTGGTTTATGCTTCGGGTAGACAAGTATGATGACGGTAAGGCATTTCACATTATCTAGTACATGCCTTGGTAACATTTCAGAGACATGATTGGAAGCCGACCGTGGCCAACGGCGGAAACACTGAGAAGGGCGGGCACAAAAGAACAGGACCACGCTCTATAGGGCAACTACGACGTACGGGTACAAGAGCTACTACTGATCTATCGGATCGGGTATATATAGGACGGGACACATAACTGGTAAGCAGTGAGGCTTACAATAATGCACCCAGATGAAAGGCAGATGGAATGGAACAAGATTGTGACTATGTGAGTCCCGTGTCCTGCGGGAAACGAGGAAGATGGGTGGAAAGCCCTCTATTGCTATCTTCTGCAGGTTGGACATCAGAATCCGGATCGTGGATAGTGAAGTTCCGCCCAGAATACTTCGTGAACGAAGTAGGGCGTCCACCAACCACTAGCTTGTTGTAAGATCGCCCGCCGCTTAACCATTACGCCAAAAGGCAACAATAGAACACTCCCACAAAACCATAATGACTATGGCGGACACTTTTGCGCTCTTGTTCAGGCAGTGGCTTAGTGATGTTCATAATCCATATATTGTGTGATAATCCTATTTGTATCCAGGTTTTTACCACATACTTATCTGTAAACGCAACACGCTTCGAGTGAGAGATCGAATCGGCTGACGTTTGCGGCGTGTTGTAGGTAGCGTGAGAATATTGATTTGGCATGGAACGACAACCTCTCCTCGGTGATGTGCCCGTGTGGCCAATCATACACGCCATTAGAGCGGTTGGTGTTGCGTTTACTAAAAATACGGGTTGTTCTCAACTTTCTACAGGACGTTATCGTGCGTAGTCTAACTACCTTTTGAACGACTGATCCGGTAGGAACGCACTACAGCACTGCATCGGTCCGTCGTTCCACTCTCTCCGCTTTTCTCGGTGACCCTTTTACTATATGTTATTTAGATACCCCACTCTCCTTTGAAGCGGTTCGTTGTGTGTCCCACACCTATTCCGCGTCGCCCTCATCCCCCACAGCTCATAGCCCCCGATATCACTTATACAGTCATTCGCCCCCTCGAGGACAAGTACAACGCTATTCAGCGCGCAGGAAACAGATCCGTTGTATTCGCGTTTCTCCTGAACAGGATATACTTCATACGTGACCAGAAAAATCTCACAACTGGCCCCCTTTCTGCAACCCGTGCCGCTCTCTGTGAACTCCTGGCCATTCGCATTCTCCGCAACAATGGTAGCAACACTCTTGATCTCGTCCGCACGCTCACCACATCCTGGCCGGTCTGGTCTGGCGCAGACGTTCATGTCCTCAATCTCGCTAGACAGCTGCGCGACGATGACCTCGAGGACCACGTCGGAAATGCAATCGAAATGGCCATCATCGCAAAGGCACGCCGCTTCATAAAAAGCTCTCCCTGTCAGAGAGTTATACATGCCATTTGGATGTATGCACACCCGTCCATAGTCTCTTCATCTCTGACGATTCTACCAGTGGAAAGTGTGTTTACCAGGCCGAGAGCAGCCATGCCATTCTCTCAGACGTAAGCTGTTCTCATCGTTCCTCCTTCCCTTAACCGTGACGTTGTTTAGCGATACAAACGCACTCCCATTCACTTTTATGATCCCCACAAGGCGCCCCTTCTCGATCACTACCGGTATGTCTTCTCCACCTTTACCGGGTGTGCCCTCAATATCCTTCCAGTCTCAAGGTTCCTGCTATCCGTTCTGTTCTGGAGTATATAAAGTACATTGTGTTTATCCATTATCTACGCATCCACTGACGCTTTCCTAGCTTCTTGATCCTATTTGTCCTGTTCGTCATTGCTATCGAAATGAACGAGCGTCATAGAATAAACATTGCGGAATCAATGTTCATGGTGTATGCCCTTGGATTCACTCTCGAGAAACTGGCTGCTATGCAAGAACATGGTATCAGAGGTAGGTAGTTATCTCTCTCGACGCAACCCCGCTCACCTCCATCAGTATACTTCAAGGGTACTTGGGTGAGTCTTGTAACACTCGCGCCGAGATCATGGAAGACGTCTGATTTGAGTAACGAACTCTAGAACGGTTTCGATGTTGCTCTTGGTCTGATATCTTTTACCTTCCTAATTCATTTCATCTCATCTTTTTGTCATGACAGTCACGACGTACTTCATTTATGCAATATTCAGGTTATACGGCATCTTCTACCACCGTAATAGTCTCTCCTCACTTTTTCTCATCATGATAACATGTACTACAGAACGATGGGCTAGAGATATCGGCATAGATTTTCTCGCCGTTATGGCTTGTTTATTATTCCCAAGGTGAGTTCAACCGCCTGGTAGAACGCCGGTCATTTACCACTCGCAGACTCGCTTTTGTTACGCTAAAGAACAACCTCATGGTCCTCTCGCTTCGCGCAATGTTAGTGCAGTTCATCGTCCTCATGCTTATTGCGGCCTTCTGCTTCTGTGGTTTCCTTTATGCATTGTGGACGTGAGTAACAATAACTTGTTTTCCTATCTAAACTGACCTAAATACTGGCTAGCTTGAGTCGCAAAGGCGCAGGGTATGTCCAGTAGTTCTTGTTCAATTCCATATTGATTGACGCAATTGCTCTAGACACTCCCCGAGGTATTTCTCGTCATTCCTTCCCTGACATCCGTGTTCAACGCTCCGTCGCGCAGCACTATTGCATGGTGGATGCTTGATCTCTGGTTTGGACTCGATGCGATTGGCTTTGATAGGGCAGGTCAGTCTTTCCTATATATATTCTTCTAGTTACTTATTCCTGCAGACGAATTTGACCCCATAATCGGTCCCATTCTCATGATCATGTACGCATGTCTGAGCAATACGCTGTTGCTAACTGGTGCGTGGACACGGTATCACGATGATCTATATCTCATGGAGTTTCATAGTGCTCGTTTCTGTAAGTGTATCCAGCAATAGCGATGATAGTACCCCTGATGCACCACTGGATAGATCCTGTCAAATACTTTTGCAAGAATCAGCGAGGATGCTGCTGCCGAGGTTGTTTCTAGGTTCCCAACTCATGAATGTCTCACTGATTCTGCCATCTAGGCCATGTTTAGGAAAGCGGTCTCTACGATCGAAGGGTACATCTGCGCCATGTTTCGCTTTTCCGTCGCTGATGCAAAACATTATTAGTGTGAAGGCCGACTCGCTATTTTCTTATCAACCGCCCGTAAACCTATTTGCTGTCTGCATTCTCCTTCCCTCCAGCTATATTCTTAGCCCGAGATGGTTCCACAAAGTAGGTTGTTTTGTTATATTTGTGATCGTTAACTGACGGCCAGGAAGGTCAACGTGTTTCTCATAAGGTCATATGTCTTTGGCATCTCATAAACCACCTGGTACTTACCTCGATCCAGAGTCACGAATTTTCCTATACTCCTCCTCATCGCGTGGTACGAACGTGAGTTAGGAACCGATAACCCAGTTATGCCTCCTCACGTTCCCCTAGGTCAAGCAAAGAAGACTGGCTCGCTGGGATTTTACGAAACGGTCTCATCCGTATTTGAAAAGGTCGCGGATAGCTTGCCACGTCCGATCAAGCGGATGTGTAAGTAGTTCTATTGCTTTTGCTTGTTCGAAAGGTGATCGACCACCCTACAGCACTATTCGATGGCCTCACAGGATCGGGTGCCGACATTGATGTTGTGAGTCATACTCTTTTCCATACGGAAATTCGAAATATTCAGGTATTACCAGATTTTTGACATTGAAGACGAAATGGAGCAGGTTGTAGCAACCGAAGATGACACAGACCACATCTCTCTCGAACATTCCTATAGAAACGGCCTCGAGCGTCGGGCATCCCGCAAATCAAGTCGTCCGTCTACACGTTCCCTCCGCCCAGCTCGAGCGCCGTCCCCAAAGGAACACGGGCCTAGTCATAACCTTCAACACGAATCGCCGAGTCAGCCTACTCCCCCGCGGAACATCAGTCACCAGCGCCAGATCTCTGCGCCCATCTCCCTTCGTAGACGGTTGACCCCCTCAATTCAAAAACCCGACGTCGCGCAAAGCCCACTCGCCCAGGTTTATCAGCCACTCATCCTCGATGAAGCGCCTACCACGGAGGACGCCGTCTGGGACACCCCGACTGGTGGATCGGCACTCTTGCTGCAGCCGCAACTCGGAAACGGCCCTGCGAAACGCCTCCGGTTGGCGTCGATGCAATCGATGCACAAGCGTCCAAGCGAGACGTCGTTGTTGGCGCCTACTGCGAGACCGGCTGGGTCGGGGAGACCACCGTACCCGCCACTTGACACGCGCTCAGAGACGTTGATGGGTCCTTCGTCTGTGCCTTCTGATGTGCAGACAACAGGAGGGGAGCGGGAGATGATGACTGCGGAACAGGTGGAAGAAGCCCTGGAGGACAATGGAGGGATGTCCGAGTGGATGAAGCGGATGGAGAGGATGGAGGAACGCCAGGAGCGGATCGAGGAGTTGCTTGTCCAGCTTCATGCACGGCTGCAACACTGACGATGGTTACCAAAGAGGTTGCAGGAACAACCAGGTGGATGGATGAAATGCGTATTAACGCGTTTTTTCTTTTAATTTAGTTTCATGCTCATTGACACGTTTGACGATGAGAAGGATGGATGGATTTTTATTCAAAAATAATCTTCTAACGTACCTAAGGTTCTTTTTTTCCGTTTACTTGCCGTTCAGCTACTCTGGTGGAGCGACGGATGCGTTAAAGTACTTTATATACATACTTGTCTTTTTGTCGTTCCCAGCATCGCGAATGCTCAAGAAACTTCACCAATCGAGCACGATACGTAGCAAGTTTTGCGGGTACAACGAAAAACACAACACGTAGGTAAGATATCCGAGAGAGAGAATATTGAAACAGAAACGAAGAGAGGGCGAAAAAAAAAGGGATGATCGATAAGTTATGGAACGAAAAAGGTAGGCTTCAAGCCCATCGCCGGGGTGGCGACGGCCCATCCCAACGCGTCCGATCCTCCTGCCCAGGACTGCCCTGTGAACCGGAACGATGTCGCCCCCACCCCGCATCCACAGGCCGGCCCACAAACTCGCCGCTCCCGCTCCCACCACCGCGCCCACGACCCCTCCCGCGACCCCTCCCCGGTCCACGCCCGTTCGGCGACGACTGCCACCCACCGGCACGCTCGTCGCGGTACCGCGCGTCTGGACCGTCGTCGCGATCGTACCGTGGCTGCCCGTACCCACCTCCTCGCGGACCAGACGGGGGCTGGTGCATACCAGCAGAGCCATGAGGCGGCGTTCGCGCCATGAACGGGGCCACGGGTGCATGTGGCGGTGGACCGGGCGGGAAAGTGCTTGGACCGGATGCAGCCGCGGGGCCAGATCCGGGCAATAAACCGGGGCGGACGCCAGGCGGGGGTGGGACTGCAAACGCTGCCGGCCAGTGTGGTTGTCCGTGCATTATGGAGGGTACACCAGCCGTCGGCATCGATGGCGGCACAGCAGGAGGGATCGGGGGTGGATGAGGTGTATGCGCGACGTTGGCCACCGCGTTGGCGAGGCCGCCAGAGATGCCTGTGATACCACCATTGCCAGACGAGAGTGTGCGCAGGATGGCTTGGATTTGCTCAGGAGTGAGTGCAGCGACTTCGGCAGCCAATGCGGAGTTGGCGAGCTGCGGGTAAGCTTGAAGGGCCGCTGGGAGTGCTGGAGCCGGGGGTGGGGCTGAAGGCTGAGGTTGGGGTTGAGACATGCTGGGTGCCAGCGGAGCAGTTGGCAGTGTAGGTGGTAGCAACGAAAGTTTACCCTTGGCAAGGATCCAGATACCGATCACATAGTTGTTTTGGCGAGTTTGGGGTAGGCGTAGGTCGTCTAGGAGCTCTATGAAATCTGGCAACGGTGCACTCGCCAATAGCGGCACCATGTAAAGCTCCTTTCCTGGGTAATAATCCTTAGGGTGGTGGCCCCACGGAAATACAAGCCCATGACGACTATTGAGGCCAGTCAATGAAACCCGCCATCGGTAGTCATTCGGCGGACTTACTTTTTTTGTAATAGAAAGTCGCTAAAGGTCTGCAGCATGCTGTCACTTCCTTCCGAAGAGAATGCGCACGCAATGAGTTCTTTTTGTGGATTCAGTCTAGTCTGCAAAAGGAACTGCGCAGAGTTCTCTGTCGGAACACGACCGTCGATCCGAAGCGTATCAGATGGGAAAAGCGTTCGCCAAAGAGGAGAATCGGCACTCAAAGGCCGGCCGCCGATTTGGCGGGCGATAACAGGCGCCAGCTGCGGAATGGAAGAATCGACGGGCATGGCAACCTGGAACGGAAATGAGGGACGCCTTCTGCGACATTTCCGTCACTCACCTTTCCCGTCCACACCGGTGGAGCTGCCCGAAAAGCCACCTCTGGGTCTTGAGGCGGCTCGCCTTGGAGAACGTCCGCGTCTTGGTCCTTCTCCAAGAACATATCGAAATCTTGATCGGTCGCCTCGCGAGCAATAGTGTTCACCTCAATCGGTTGACTCTTAAGCTGTTGCTGCTGCTGTTCAGGTTCTTTCTCAATCTCTTGTGAGGCGGGTTCTGCTTTTGGTGAGGTCCATAATGCGTTTAGGTCAAAGGACGTTCGTGCAGGTGTTCCAGGCTCAACAAGTTGTGTCGGTGAAGTGGTGATCACAGGTGAAGATTCGCAAGCGGGCGGTGGAGTCGCGGGCGGTGATGGGGGAGCAGGCTCAGGTAGCGGAAACGAATCAGATACCGCGGCGGTGACAGATTCCAAAGCAGGAATAGACAGATCAGCAAACGTGTCTTGAGGAGCAAGTTCGTCATCCAAGTGAATGAGGTCTGCAATATCTAGTTCCGGCTCAGGGGAAGTGTGCATTTCCGAGGTGGATGGCGCGAACAGTGTGTGAATTGACGGTCTGATGTTTTCACCTACGGGAGGCGAATAACTGTCGCGACGGACAGGCAGGGGGCCACCCCACGTAGCACTTTGTGGGACAATTGGCGATTCGGGCGGGATTGAGCCTTGTGAGATCGAGCCGGCTCTGTCCCTCTGGTGTTGCTCGGCGGCTTTCAGTCGCGCCTGCCTCTCTCTCCCCCGACGCTCCTCTCCCCGACGTTCTTCCTCTTCTTTTTCTCGCTCCTTTTCTCGTTCGCGCAGCAAGGCCGCGGACTCCCCGTTGACGTCCTCGATATCCTGCAAACCCTTGTGTGTGATCTTCGCACGAGGGATGAGAGTCTTCTGGAGAATAGAATGTTCCAACGCCTCTTTTTCAGCAAGCTTAATAGATTGTTTGGTTTCTTCGTTGGCCAGGTCTGTGGAGCTCATCTGAGAGAGTTCCATTGCAGAAATAGTGGCAAAGCATATTCGTTTGTGAATGGCGACACGATCCGCCTGAGTCAGGTTGAAATTAAGCATACGAAACCGTTCCCTGTTTGATGGGGAGTCAATCTAGCACACGGAACCCGAACATGAAACACACTTGTACTTGGGCCCGACGCTCTGCTTGCCATATTTGTCAGGCTCTCCATACAGATCGAAAAGACATTGCTCGAGCTCCGAGGAAAAGCCATCGGCGGCGTCTTGCAATCGTTGCCTATCTTCGTCAGCAAGATTCTCTGCTTTCAGATCAACCTTGTTTCCCGATCCGTCGTCAGCGTCCGCATGAGGATACCTGAAAAAAACAGGGCGAAACATATCGCGGAGTTTTGCGAGGCAGTATTTTCTGGCCGGATCGTCATCCACAGAGATGGGGGCATCCGAGGGCTTTTTGCGTTTGGCTTCGCGGGCCTGGTGGGAACCGCCTGATTTACGCTTAAGATGGCTAGCTGGGCCAGGCGAAGCTATCCTCTCTTCCGAGAATGGCGTGCTCGGTTTGCGGGCATTTGTGTCGGAGTGGTGATCATCATCAGAATCTGTTGCATAAACTACCTGACGCGTCCGACGCTACAAATGCTGCGTATCAGCGGACCGGTGTGAGAGAGTAAGACAAGAGTACAGACCCTGGAGGGGCGCTTCCTTTTTGCCGTTTCCGGTTCTGCTACATAGTCGTCTTCGCTATCTGGGTCCTCCTCTGATTCGGAAGGTGATAAGGCGGGGGGTGGGGTTGAACGCTTTATAGGCGCATTCGGGCCGTCGTCATCGTGCGAGAGGTTGATAAAATTGGGATGGGCATCTGCTTGTTCCCACTTCACTGCGGACAGATTGGTCTAGTTAGCACACGTCATAAGCAAAACGAAGGGCAACGAAAACGAGGTGGGATGGCGCCGACGGAACGCATGAGGCCTTAAGCAGTCTGGTCGCGACGGGCATCTACGATTGTACGGGCGCTCAAACTACTGGGGCTCATACCAGATCATCGGACTCAACAAACATAGTTGCGCGTCAATAACGTAAAGCTTCTGAGCTTGTGAAGATGCAGAGAACCGCATGAACACGAGCGTTATGACAGCAACCATCGTGGGAGAGGGACGGATGGTCTGGTAGAGAAAGCGCGAGAATAGGTGCCTCAGACAACGACGGGATAGCGAACAAGTAGGGATACAGAACTCATATGTTCGATATATATTGTGCAAGGGCGGAAGTGCCACGCATTTCGTAAAAAAACATTGTGGACCGGTGACACTCACTGATCATGCGTCGACCGGTATTTTCTGTACAAGTAGGACAGACATACACCTCTAGAGGAACGATGAGCAAAAAAGGACGATGGTGATGGGATGCAACATACCAAGATCCTCTGCCTGCTCTGGATTGAGTTCCACACAACGAAAGTGATACCTAGTTGTACACGTGAGGGGTCGAAAAATGGCACAAGAGGATACACACCACTCGGAACATTCTGCACAGAGGACCATTGGGGATCCATCGTCGGGCTGATTGCAATTACAGTAAGTGTCGATTGGTGCGGACTTGTGGTCGTCTGCGGGTTTGAGATGTGATTTTGATCTTGTGCGTGCTATGCGTGTTCTGTTCTCCTTTTCGATATCACTCACGAGTTCCTCTGCCTTTGTCTTTACACGAGAAGGCGTCTGTTTGTTTCTTGAGCGTGCAGGCATGTTCGATGACTGAAGACAGGAGTAGTTGAAACTCCGACACGTGTCGCTTGAAATTATGTCACTCCTGCGCCCGAACCTCGTCGGGCAACGTCGCACGTGTCATGATGGTATTTGAATAATTTTCCAAATATGGTCAGTACGGGTGTACTAGTAACGGCGGTGATGTCGATCGAGGAGGTCGCGCTCCTCCCCGCGTTTGTTCCTTGCCCTGCCTTTACATCTGGCAACCAGTCCGGGATCGACCATCATCCGGTCGGTTTCATTCATTTCCCTTGTAAATCTCCGTCTCTCCAGCCTAGTCATTCCCGTTTTTGTTTTTCCCTCCCACCGATCGTGGCGCTACATGCAGTTCATGCATGGCCGTCCTCACTCTATCTAGTCCCTCTAAATCCCATTTCCTCAATCCTCACCAGATGAATCTCAAATCGCACCCCATTCCATTTCTACCTTCTCCGCACGGAGAGTCATCAACTACCCCTTCTCAACCACCATCATACCACGGCACGCCAGAGTCCTCGCAGATGACACTCAGACAACGCATCCGATCGTCCTTCGAACACGGTATCAAATCCGCGACGAGGTCAAAAGCAAAGTCTCCATCCCCTCATGATACCATCTCCGCCAAACTAAAGGACACGGCGTCTGATGTCACCACTACAACGGATCGCGACAATGACCACAGCAGGTCGGGCATGTTAAAGCGTTTCGAATCCAGAGTAGCGCTTCGACGAGCACGTCGCAACACCGTCACACCCTCTTCAACTCCGACCCTATCTCCCGCTGACCGGTCTAGGGTCTCTATAGAGCATGTAAACAATGCGGAGGGCCACGATCAGTCTCGCGTGGCGGGCTGGACGAGCTTCATCACCCCATCCTTGCGACAGGCCTCAGTGTCTTCCCCTGCCGTTCAACTTTCTTCCCCTCCCATACCTTCTCCAGATTCCCAGCCAGCCCCGGTTGTGAACCCAACATCGGATCCTGCGTCGTCTTTTACTGCACCCGACCGCAGTCGGCGAATAACCATGCAACCTACAATTAGGGAAATTAGTGCACCTCAACCTTTAGCCCCTCGTCGAGAACATAGAAGCGTACTAGAACGCAACGGGACAGTGTTGCCGCGGGCTGGTAAATCTAGACCCTCTTCTATATTCACTTCGTCACCACCTAGCGCTCGTTCTTCCATCGACATCCCTCGGAAAAGTAGTGACCTCCCAAGTCCGCCTGAATCGCCTAGTCCACAGCCAGGTGGCAGAGGGGTAGCGAAAAAGCTAGGGGCTGCAAGTGCAACAAATCTTCCTTTTCACAGCCCGTCATCATCTCCCACTCCAAGCCGTACAGCTAGCCCTGTTCAAATTCGTACTTCAACGAGGCGAGTGACTCCAACTTCTCACCAAGGCCTTATTTCTGCATCCGCCACTCATTTACCTGCGACTCCTCCAACATCCCCCATCCCTAGCAAGCGGCTGTCAGTCGACACCCCCCGTCCATCTGTCAATGGTCCCCATCAATCACTAGCTGAACTTGCTCACAGACCATCCACTGAAATGCCCAGACGGCCCTCGATGGAAACCCAACGGCGCTTGGCATCACCTTCCCCTCGGCCGACCTCTCCATTCTCCGCGCGGTCCCGCGCTACTTCCCCAACGCAGAGATCTTCCGGATACATTCACAATCGCAATTTCAATTTATCTGCTGCCTCCTTAAGCTCTTCTTCGACTTCGGAGCAACGCGAGTTGATTCGCACCGCTACCTCCATGTTGTGTAAGGAGTTACGTAAACCACCACCTCACTTGTCACGCAGCGAGCACGCAAGGGAGTGGGCCGAGGTAGAGGTCCGATTGCAACCTTTGGTGCGTCTCGAGCGCATATGGGGCAAGAGTGGGGCCCTCCCAGGTGCAAGCTCGAGCCAGATTGGTGTGACAGGTTTAAGTTCAATGGTCGTCAGTAATGCAGGAGAGGAGAGAGAGAGAAAGCTCTTCTGCGAAGCGCTCAGGGATGGTGTAGTTCTGTGCCAGTAAGTGTTACCGTCCTCGAAGCGGGACAGTTGACCCATCCCGTACCTTTGTCACCCTAGGTTGATGAACAAGCATGTCCCTTCTGCGATATTGAGAATTGATCCGCGAGAAGACGGCTTCAAGCGCACTACCAATATCACTAAATTCCTCACGGCATGTTCGTCTCATGGAGTGCCTCCTGACTACCTTTTCTATCGTGATGATCTTATCGAAGCAACCCCGGAGACCCTATGTCGTGTAGCAAGAACAATCATCTCCTTCTTGAAGTTATGTGATACGCCACCTGTGGAGCGTAACAAAGTGATATCTGGTCAAGGCAACAGGGACTCCATGGATGCGACACCCAAGAATGGCTACTACTCCCTGTCGTCACTCTCTTCTGCCGCTTCCTCAGCGCCCAATCTAACCCAGCGGCGATCAGTGTCTTCACCTCTTTCTTCAGGTGGAAAGCGTTTGACGCCACCAGAATCCACTCTTCCCCCGCTACGATCAGATAGCCCTCAATCGGGAACTTCTTCTGGCACAGCACGTAATGGCTTCCCAGAGAGTGTAATCATCCCGACTCCTAAGTCGAAGCGTAGCAATGAAGGTGGCGGTGTTCTCCCACAGGACTCTAATTTCCTCGACTTTCCAACCCACGAGTCTCAATCTTCCAGTCTAGCCATGGGAGATCATGGCCACGATTTTCCTCTCAGACAATCGAGAACGTCGAGCAATATCACAGAAAACACCATGTATTCCAGCATCTTCGATCTTCGCCGTAATAGTAGTGCCCAAAACAAGTTCGGCACTATCAGGACTATGACTACCGAGGCTACGTCGCTTGGTTCAGAGATCCCATCCTTTACCAGGACAGAAGCTAGCTCTGTGGCTGCTTCTGTGGCAGAGGAAATAGCTAGGAGGCGCAATATCAGCAATGAAAGTTCCCGAACTAAGGATCGAAGACCTAGCGAACCCGCCCCACTTGATCTAGTTAGTCTACTCGAGGAAGAGGAAATTAGCGCCTGTGGATCAAGCTCTCGGGAGACTGCCAGAGCCAGGTCCCCCACAGGTGATGGCAAGCGGGACCGTCAACCCGAACAAGTTCGTGTTCGACTTGGGAAAGGAAAGTGGCCCGACGATTTTCTGGATGCTTTCCAAGCAAGCCCTCCCAAAATTATTCCTATCCGAACAAGCACTAACCGAGAAGAATCGTCACTCGGCATTAGCCCTACTTCAGCCTCACCATCACGAAAACCATACCTCATCGGTGTCTCCCGCCACAATGATGGCACCGAGCCAGGTTCATCTTCCCCGCGACAACCCACCCACCGACTCAGACACAGTGTGGAATCCGTGCTCCTGCCCAAGGAATCTATCTTGCGCCGCGATGCTAGTCCTGATAGTCCTATCCAATCTACTGGTTCCAGAGTGATATTGCGCCGCTCGAGCACAAGAAACGGTACTCGTCGCAATGGGATTTACGTGCCACGTGGTAACTTGGATGATACAGATAGAGAAGGTAGCTCGTCTGCGGTACCGTTTCCGAGGGTGGTATCTGGTGAGCACAGCAGCCGAGCGTCGCCCTCTCCCGACTCTCCGCAAAGTCCTGTTCGTGGTCAACTCGCCAGTGAGTTCGATGATCCAAAGGCGTGGCATCGTAGTCGACCGAACTCGTACGGCGAGCTTGGGAGGTCACGTCGTTCCAGGTATGGAAACTTCGCCTATCTTAAAGCACATGAAATAATAGAAACGCCAGTGATCTACCGGGACGCGAGTCGATGGATGGTAGTACGGCCCGCCAAATGATCGTCGTCGAAGAACAGGGAAAACCTGCAGTCCGATTCGTGAGTCTGGGTTTCTAACTTTTCTGTGCACACTTGATGGATTTCCACTTTAAGCAACTCGGGAACTGTATCGGTCGAGGGCAATTCGGAGTCGTTTACCGGGCCTTGAATCTGACTACGGGTCAGATGGTAGCTGTCAAGCGTATTCGGCTAGAGGGTCTTAAAGAGGAGGAAGTCATGCAACTCATGAAAGAGGTCGATTTGATGAAAAATCTAACACACCCAGGGATTGTCAAGTATGAAGGCATGGTAAGAGACGAAGAATATCTTAACATCATCCTTGAGTGAGCAAATCTCGTTTTGCACCGACGACGACGATCGCTGATGCTCGTCTGAGGTATGCGGAGAGCGGTTCTCTCGGACAGACTCTCAAGGCGTTTGGAAAACTTAACGAGCGCCTTGTCGCCAGTTATGTTGTCAAGATCTTGGAGGGTTTGCACTACCTCCACAACTGCCAGGTTGTGCATTGTGATCTCAAGGCTGCGAATATCCTCACCACCAAGACCGGAAACATCAAACTTTCAGACTTTGGAGTTTCCCTGAACCTTCGGGCGATGGAACGCGAACACAATAACGTGGCTGGGACCCCGAACTGGATGGCTCCCGAGGTGATCGAACTCAAAGGCGCTTCGCCTAAATCGGATATTTGGTCCTTAGGATGTACTGTCATCGAACTTCTCACCGGCCGTCCCCCGTATGGGGACATCGCGAACAGTATGACTGGTGCGATTAACGTCATATGTGGCCATAACCAGACGATGTTGATTCGATTGGACAGTCATGTTCCGGATCGTCGAAGATGAAATGCCACCTCTGCCGGAAGACTGCTCCGAAGCACTGGAAGACTTTCTACAGCAATGCTTCCACAAGGACCCTCTGCAGCGCCCAGATGCGGAGAGGCTCTGCGAACACCCGTGGCTAAAGATGAATTGGGATGCACTCAAGGTAAGACGACCTCGCGAAGCAGACGGTGTGACTGATTCATCCACCCACCAGGAGCTCCGACCTCAGGATAGCATCCCTTTCCTCTTTCGTATCAGCTCCGATCTTCAAAAGACGGACGTTGCCAAGGTGCTCTCGCATATGGAAGCGCCTATCACGGAAACGTCACCGTCGGACCCCCACGCTGGAGGGGAGCCAAGCGTTCCACAGCAGAATATCTTGTTTGGACCTGCGTCACCTCTACCTGATGATACGGCGTTCTCTCCCCGAAACCATACCTTTGTGAAAACGATCTTTGGGAAGCGTGAGCGATCATTTGATTCGTTACTGAATCCTATTCAACGAACGTACGACAGCGATGGTCTGCAAGGTGTGCCTTACGAGTGTGAAGAGGAACGCAGTCATCTGCGATCAATGCAGCCTGATAGCGCACACAAAGTGTGCGCCAGACGCGGCGCCCACGTGTGACCTTCGTTCACAACTCTTGTTGTATGCATCGTTTGCGGAAAAGGGCAATACCAACGCATTCCAGCAATTCCGCGACGGTGCAACCCCGTCTTCCTTGCCAAACCAGATGTGGGGAACGATGCCCTCCGAGGCTTCGACACCCCCGTCATCTACCCCTAGCTCTGGCCAGGGGTTGCCCCCGAAGCCATCCGCCGCGTTCAAAATCATGTCTGGTTTCGGGCGTTCGCGTTCATCTCTATGTATCGCGCAGTCTGCCTCGCCATTGCCGATTCCTGTGGGGAATGCGGAAGACAGGCCTGCGGAGCGCAAGTCATCCAAGCTCAGGCATGACGTGCAGGCAAACGAGAGACCGCTGTCTGATTCGAGCAATAGCACGGATCCGAAGAGCTTTAAGACAGTCGACAGTCAGTCGAGCCGACAAGAACCAAGGCGATCGTTCTTCTCGATCATCGAGCCTGATGCAGACAGGTTGCCCCGAACGGGTCAAGGTCTCTCTGAAAGCGTATCCTCGTCCAAGATCGGTACTTCGTCGGCAGGGGCTCAACAGGAAGTTCTCGCCGGTCCATCAGGGGAACCTGACCGCCAGAAGAAACGAAACAGCGACAAGCACACCACATGTGTTGTCCAATAGTGACATGTGTTACGACATTTGACAAGTTTACGTCTTCCCCCTCTTCACACACATCTCAGGCCTGGTGCTCATCTATCATCTTTCACTTGGAAACACATTCACGTTATTTTATGGTCTGATAATGTAACTTGCATCGTGGACACTTCTGACAATATTTTACTCCTACGAACCATCGTACATAACTTTTTCCCATTCATCTCCCTTCACGAGCTGTACTACAGCTCATGCCTAACTGTATCATACACACGATCAGAGTGGAACACACCTAACGATAGGAGGAGTGCCCTGACCTGCGAGAGTGCTGTCGCGGCTCACGTAATCGAGACCGCCTTGGCTGGCAAGGTACAAGGCACAGGTATCACCCCAGATTTGATAGCGGGTAATCTTGTCTTGATCATCAAAGTCAAGCAAGTACACAAACGTCTCGCGCCAGCTTTGGCGTGTGGAGATCCAGGTAAAGGTCGCGGCACCCTTGACGGACACTTTTCTAGCGCGCGGGTCTACGATGTAGTCCGAGAAGCGTACGTCGACGTAGGTGATCAACTGTGCGAGGGTGGCGAAGTAGCGGCGCACGCCGTCGATACCGACGAAGGGGCGCCCAAGGAAAGGGGTCAATTCGGGGGAGAGGGGCATGCCGTGCTCGAGGGCCTCGCACGGACGGGAGCGGGAAAAGTGAGCGAGAATGACTTCGAGCGGTGCTTTGCGTGCAAAGTCGTGGCAGAAGCGGTGAGCAGCGTTGGCGAGCGAGTCAGATCCCAGCGGTAGTGCTGCCATATCGTCGTCGTCAGATGCGGAAGAAAGGTCTTGCCTTTTTGGGAAGAAGCTTTCGTTCGCTACTGCAATGTCGCATCGGGAAGAAAAGATCAGGTCCGTCTGTTCGTCGTCGTCGGGTCAGGAAGTCTCATCAGGGAGGTAGACGCCTGTCCATGGCAGACGACGAGACCCCCCAGGAAAAGCGCACACTGGCCCGCGCAGTCCAGTTAGACGCTCACATCAAAGACCTCAACGTGAGTCAGTCGAGCCTTTTGCCACCACCACGTATGCTCACTCGCTCCCAGGGCAAGCTGCGAGAGGACTTGGGCAACTTTAAAGCGATCCAAACGTCCATCAAGGACACGCTCTCAGAACTGAATGTGCGTGACATTTTCTCTCGGCGCTCCGTTTCGACTGACCGCTTGCCACTCAGAGGAACGTGAATCGGGCGGATCAAGCGTTGAGCACCGACATCCCAAAATTGCGCAGCGAACTGCAGGATTCGCTGGTCATCCTTGAGGATCTTTCTACTACCACCCTGCCCCACATCCGTTCTCGCGTCGCCAACATTCGTCACGCATACGACTCTGGGAGAACAAAAGTCAGCTTTCGTCCGATCGAGTCCGCCCAAACGCATCTGATCCAGCTACATTACAGGCACAAGAGCTCGTCGGTAGCTTAACGTGGCTCAATACCGACTTTCGCAAACGTTGGAGACTCATCATATTCACGTCGTCCGCACCAGTTTCTGGGCGGTGGAAAGCGTTAATGCGTACTCTATTCGCCGTTTTCTTCGTGATCTTTGTGTGGGCTTTTTGGTTCGCCTTGCGTGGTGCCTACCGAGCACACCGACAACGGCTTGTATGGGGCGAGAGGTTGATGTCTTGACGGCACAACCATCGCCTCTGTACCTTTGTTGTATTTTTGGATCTCTCGTTACTTTTCGTGATACCCCATGGACAATTATCCAGACAACGCTCCGCACACTCCTTTGTTTTGCTGTTCAAAGAATGGCAGCTTACAATACCTCTGTATATATGTATCCATGCTGTATTGTAGAATCAAAATATGATGTGCAAATTTTTGAAACTTGACTTATTGGCCTACGATGGTCTCCGCACCCAGAACAAGTAATTGCACTCCGCAGCACCCCATGGTGTTGCACTACGGGGCATCAGTGTCCACTCGCCACTCCATGGCACGTAGACGAGACCTCGCACTTCAGCTTCTGTGCGGGTGGGGAGGCCATGTTCGTACGTGCGTGTTATCCACGGCTTTCCGGGGACCTCCTGGTTGGATGTTGGCGAGGGGAACGTAGAGAAGAATGACACGAGTTCCGAGGGATTTATGAACTTGGAGTACGTGTGTGTCCCGACTGTGACCTTTCGCAACACGTGCTCCGC
Organism: Leccinellum albellum; assembly: GCA_038090015.1. Taxonomy (NCBI): domain Eukaryota; kingdom Fungi; phylum Basidiomycota; class Agaricomycetes; order Boletales; family Boletaceae; genus Leccinellum; species Leccinellum albellum. The sequence continues at coordinate 20,351 of JBBPLX010000099.1, forward strand.
CGCGAGGATGGTCAAAAAGTAAGCAAGCGGTGTGCGAGCGATGGTCGAGAGGAAAAGGTGACCGCCCGGCTGGCAAAGATCCGCGTCAGATTCCTAGGACAGTACGACGCGCGATCCACAGTTCCACGCACGCGACAGGACGAGGACGCACCTTGACCAGCTCGGCGCACGCCGAGAGGAAGCCGGCAGGGTTGTCGACGTGCTCGAGGACCTCCATCGAGCACACGACGTCGTACCGCTTCGTTTCATGGACGAGCTCCTCGACGCACGCGGTCCGGTATGCGAGCGCGCCCGAGGCCAGCTCCGGGTCCGTGCCCGCGTGAGCAGACGCAATGCCGATGTTCGACGCGGAGGCATCGATGCCCAGCGTCTGTGCGCCCATCCTCGCCAAGCTCTAAGATCATGCATGTGAGGAAAATAAGTTGAGGGTGGTAGGTTGCAACATGATCTAACTCACCTCGGAGAGCAACCCTCCCCCACACCCGACGTCGAGGACGTCCAAGCCCCGGAGTGAGTCCCGCCTCTGTTCCATGCTTTGTCCGGCGTCTTCCCCGTGTTCGTCGCGCGCGACCTCGATGAGTTTTTCACGGAGGTATCGCACCCTGGTCGGGTTCATCCGGTGCAGGAGCGCAAATTCACCATGCTCGTCCCACCATAGCGAAGAGAGGCGAGAGAAATGAGCGATTTCGTCTGCGTTGACGGTCGAGGCAGTTTGAAGTGAGCGGACGCGCTGTGAGCAACGCGTCGCTCGTCGAAACGCGGTGGAAAGCATCTAACGTGAGAAGTAGTAGACGCTTAGACATTGACGATGATAATGCTGTACAAATAAGATGTGATAGTATGCTATGGTTACTCAGACTCGCCTCCCTTCACGAACATCCACTTGTCCCCGATCCGTTGCATTCGACCGTCTTCCCTTTCGCCCTCATTCTCTTCGTCCGCGTGCCCAATTGACTGGTTATCAGTATTCGGTTCGGCATCTCCGTTCAGGACCACAGCGTAGCTGGATGGCTCAGATGACTCCTCCATGATATGACCTGGACCTGCGTGTCCATCTCGGTAGTTGTGGTAGCCTCCCCTGCCTGTGTTATAATTTCCCCTTCCCCTGCCCCCACCTCGCCTCCCTCCGTTACCCCGCAGTCCTTGTTCATCCCAGTTCCCTTGTTGCCACTGACCTCCTTGTTGTGCTTCATTGAACCCCCCATTGTTCGCCATACCAGCGCCAGCCATGCTCCCGGTCATCATGAAGTGCATGAGTTCCTCCTGTGACGGTAAATAGCCGCAGGTAGCTTTCCACATGTTTCCCAGCGCTTCCCACGACGAGGGAGCAGTAGCGTCAAACATGCTGATATCAAATCGGTCAAGACCAGGCTGCTGCTGCGTCGCTGTGGTATGCGCTTCAGTACTCTGCGCAGATGTACTTGCAGCTACCAAAGGCAACTGATCAGATACAGGTATACGATTATCTGGTGGCGCCCCAGGATTAGGATCTACAGACGGGTCCACCGGAGTAAGTGCCTGCGTGTTCTCGACCGACGTGGATCTGGAAGGTGATCCGGACGACGCCCTGATATCCCGTCCAAACTCGTCCTTGCCAGGCGCAGTGAAAGGCGCTGTAGGTAGTTCAGGCTGGTGATATGCCTCTTGGTCGTTCGATGGACGGCGGACAGGACTGTAAGTCCGCACGTTTCGTCGTTCTTCATATCTGCGAGGACTGCGCGAGCGGCTGTGTCTTGGACGCGGAGGGGGTTCCCAGTCCCGGTCATGAGATCTGAATCGATCATGGTTGTGGTGATCGTCCCACCGGCCACGACCGCGATAGCCACCACGAGCACCACCACGTGGGATTCGTTCGCCACGAGGTTCGCGCGGGTCTCGCACACGATCTGGATGGCCGTTGCGCCCAAACCGTGTATCTACTGGAGCATCGAAACGTGAGCCTCTTGTTTGTGGCGGTTGCGAAGAGGGATGCAATGGCTCCGGCGGCGGAATCGTAGCCGGTGGCGGATTAACGCCTGTAGGCGGTGTTATCTGTCCTGGAGGTGCGGGTGAATTATTGGCGAGTTTGGCAGTAAGGGCTAGGTGTTGTAGGAGTGCTAATTGAACGTCTTGAAGCTGTGGGTCAGTGTTTGGTGGTGTTTGGCTGGAGGTATGTTCTGGTCAGTCCGTGTACACTCGGCGAAGTTGGCGAGCTGCGTACCTGGGGGGATCGCCGTGGCCGTTAACTCGGACCTGAGCTGCTTGGCCGAGCAAGGCGAGCAGAGTTGCCTGCACATCGGAAGCGGGGGTCTGGGAAGACAGTTGAGCTGTCGCGATGATTGCGGGCGCTTCGGTCGTTACGCGTGGATCGGAGGTCGGATTTACAGTGTTCTCTGACGGAAAAAGTAAACGAGATAATGTTTCAGTTGATATTCTCATTTCATTGGAAGCAAGGGCGCAAGCCGGAATAGCTAGGATTACACAAGCAGAAGGAGTACTTAGCGGCCACATGTTTTGGTTCTGATAAGCACCTTTGTGTACGTCCGACAAGATATCCCTCAGTCGTGTCAACACCGTCGCAGGAAAAGTATTCGATTTGACCCATATGTCAAGAACTTTCTTCGTCTTTTCCTGTGGTCAGAATCAAGTAAGAATCTCGTACTTGTCAACTACCCCATTTAGAAATGGTATGTGTTAGGACCGGTGTAAGGTTCTGCGAACAGCCAGATTGCAGCGAGACGCAAAACCATACGGGCGAAGCCAGTGACCGAGCGCAGGAAGCGATCTTCGTGAGCATACTCTGACAACTAACCTTTATTTCTAAGTTATCCAGCGAACCCATATCCTGGAAGAGTCCATCCAGAACGCCTTCAATCTTGAGGAGAAACGTCGCCGCATTACCTCTTTCCGAGTTGATATCACCCGTTATGCCATGTTTGTTCACCATACTTCTAGCAGCACGAGCCAACGCGTCAAAGGCATACAAGCTAGAAACTTTGGCGGAACTCGGCAACGACTTGTGGGTCCGATAGAGAATGGCGACAAGTTTGGTGTCAGTCTAAAACACTATCCATCAAGACCCGTCAACGTTGATAACATGTTACACACACGTACCTCGAGTGACTTCATGGCAATCTCCGTCAGCTTGTTCATTTTCGAGGCAGACAACCGCTTTGCGTTGACGACCTCTTTAAGGGTATTTTCGAAATCCTGGAATCGTGACGGTTAGACATGGGAGCGAGAGACATCTTTAGACCTGCCTCGAGAGCGGCCATGTTCAGCGCTCGTTCATAAGCCCACCTAACAAATATCGTGAGTTCAAGTGACCGATGGAGAGCAAACTCTGTATTTGCTCATGTTGTGGCGTCGCGACCTTCCGTGGCTGAGTTGGTCGGTTAGTTTCCCTTCTAGCTCGATGTCGACTCGGGCCAAATTGACCCTCGCTGCTTCGTGTGCTATCTCTGCTTTTATTATATGGGGCGTTCACTACCAACAAACCAAGGAACGCGAGGCATGTGTCATGTTTTCTCTGCTGCGAACCCGTTTTCTCACGACGCGTAGGATATGTACCAGGGAGTATTGCGTGATGACGAACGTAGGAGAGAAAAGATGCAGCAGAGGTTACAGGACTTTGAAGAGTCTCAGAGAAAGCGAGAAATATACGGACGCACGCAGACTGTTGTCTCTAGTGACCAGAACTGACACTGGTATCATACGCCGGGAGTCCCAGGGAAGGTTAGGTACTGTCGCCTTACGTCTCAACCCGTACTACAACTTTGAATTCATAGATTGTCATGTCTACTCCATTACACTTGGCAATGAGTGGACCCCGCCAAGACTTGGTCATAGCTAGCGCTCTGATATTAGACAACAAACTGGGAGCTTTCAGCAGTCGGGTCACGCATTGTAATCTGCAATAGTGCGTGATAACATGTTTCGAGTCTCCTACGTAGCTCATTGTCAGTAGTACTTAGGACTGGTAACGACTTCAATAACGCAAGACGTAACGGGCGTGGGGTTGTGATTACGTGGTATCACGTCGACCAATCGGAGCCCGAGTCCGCTTTTTTTTTCGGGGGTACCGCCTTGGTAGTCTTTCAACTTTCAACGTCGGTGTTACGACTGTAAATATTCTCATGGACGGGCGGTGACTGGGAGTTCGAGGGTTGTAATCAGGACCATACAAGGTGTGTTTTCCTCCTGATAAAGAGACACAGTTGACCTCACTCCAACTCGAAGGTGGAAGAGGATGCATTCGGCTCTGCTCATCGACGAGATACTCCAACTCATATTTGAGGAGGTCTTGAACAACGGGAAATGCTCGCTGTGCTGTCTCGCGAGATGTTGTCAAGCATGGAAAGACCCTGCCCTAGACCGCATATGGCGACGACTTCCTTCGGTGGTGCCACTGTTGTCCCTTCTGCCAGGTTTTACGTTCAAGTATGGTGATATTGTATGTGTCTTTTATTCTATTGGGCCGGCATCGCTGACTTTTTATAGCGACTTCACCCGACCACGCAAGACATGGCGTCGACGGCCTTTCAGTCGTATGCTATTCGTGTCAGACACATCGTACACCGCCATCACTTACCCGCCGAAAGTATTCCTATGGGACTATCCCACCAACTGATTAATCTTGAATCTGCTCGCATAGAGAATATTGCCGCTGGGGAAGGGGCCATGTCTATGAGCCTGGGACCTCGACTTCGATCTCTCGTCCTGCAGATCGGTTACACCAAGTCCAATGCGAGCTCAACAACCGTTCATAGTATGATGTCGCTTTTGAAAGAGTGCTCTTCACTGGAGCAACTGTCTGTTAGAGGGCATTCATCGGAATGTCTTCATGCTCCTCTCAGCAGTATCACCACCTTGCGTTCATTGTCGCTGTACCTTTCATCCTTGACAGAACAATCCTTCATGACAGTGTCTACCTTTCCCCTCCTGACGGACTTCAACGTACATGCGGACCGCTTGTCGTGCGATTACTTGTCCGCAATTGCTCGCACCAGTAATCCGTTCTTTCCTGCATTAGAGAGGCTGAAGATCCGTGCTCAGCCAGCACTCGTAGCAATGATACTTCATTGGTTGCCTCGAAACATCCTTCGTTCTCTCCACTTGGACGCTGCAGCCCCCTGCTCATCATCTGCGTTCGAGGGCCTATTCAATGCGATATTCCCACTTTCCTTGCATGAACTCGTTTTAGAACATGGAATCTATGTCCATGAAGCCGTGGATATACCCCCCTACCTCCCTGACAGGTTTTTCATTTTAGACCGTCTACGACCGCTTTCGAAGCTACCCCTTAGACGTTTTGTATTCGACTCTCCATTACCACTCGACCTGTCGGATCCAGACATTGAGGAGATGACAACTTGGTGGCCACTGCTCGATCGGCTCGAACTCGGAACCCGCTTCGTCCTCGAGAACGCGGAGGGCACTTGGAAGCCCAAAAACTCGCTGACCAGCCTCTATACACTTGCAAGAGGGTGCCCGGACCTCAAAAGTCTCGTTATCACACTGGATGCAGGTGCCGCTGTGCTCCCAGGTCCAGATCTGGTCCCTCCCGGCTCCCATCCCCTTGTTTCACTGTCGATCAGTTCACGTTCTCGGCCTGATGTTCCATCGCTTTCAGCGATGCTTCTTAGACTGTTCCCATCATTGACGGACTTGACGCCCGGATTCGTTGGCGAACACGAAGATGCGTGGGCTGCAATTCAAGCTACTGTTTCAAACACTGTTCATGGATAACCATAGAGATATAGACATAGACCACATGATGGATATGGAGGATTGTTTAGACTCGGAATTAGACGTAGACATCGCAATGACAATAGACATAAACTAGACAGATTGGTGTGGATGTGTATATCATGCCCCGTGTTAAGAATGCTGATCCGAACTCTACTGCTGCTGTGGTCAATTGAAACACTGATCCAGAGTACTTGTCAAGTGACATTGTGACATTCAGTCATATACATGTAACATATCAACATCGGATTAGTCTACACTACGGGCGGCTTGGTACCAGGAGCGAAGGTGTAGGTCAGACCACATTTGCCACAGTACTGGCGATCTTTGTGGAAAGCCATCTAGACGGAGGATGTTCAGGACTGAGAAACAAGAAATGTGCCATCAGCACGTACGAAGACGCCTGCACCACATTCGGCAGTGGGGCACTCGCGGCGGAGACGCTTGATTTTGCCGTCCGAATCCACCTTGTAATACTTGAGGATCGACATCTTAACCTTCTTGCGCTTGTGCTTGATCTTCTTGGGAGTCTATACGGCCCGGTCATGTGTTAGGAGTAAAAAAATACGAAGAGGATGCAAGACCGACGTTGTACGTCTTCTTCTTGCGCTTCTTGGCACCACCACGAAGGCGGAGCACCAAGTGAAGGGTAGACTCCTTTTGGATGTTGTAGTCGCTGAGAGTGCGACCGTCTTCGAGCTGTTTGCCGGCAAAGATCAAACGCTGCTGATCGGGGGGAATCCTACACAAGTATGAGACGACTAGATCGACGGTGAGGAGGACAGAGCATACCCTTCCTTGTCTTGAATCTTGGCCTTGACATTATCGATGGTGTCAGAGGACTCGACCTCGAGGGTGATGGTCTTGCCCGTAAGGCTGGCATTGGTCGGTGAATACTTCTGACGAGAACGTGGATGAGAGTAAACCTACGTCTTCACGAAAATCTGCATCTTGTCCGATGCTCTCGTCTATCCAACGAACTAAACGATGGAGTCGTCGACAAAAGCAAGAACCGTTGTTGTAGTTAGAAGGAAAAGTTATCGGTGCGAACGTCTCGAAACCTTAATTTTCTGATGATGGTCCGTGCGTGGTAAAAATCAGACTAATGCAATATATTACGTAATCAAAAGAGAGGCGCGTCGCGTCGCGTCAAAGGCAGTTTCTCTCGAACGTCAAAGAGACATAGGGAAAGATGGACAGCGATAATGATATGGACGTAGACGCTGTCATCCCTTCTGCCTTCAAAGGGAAGGAGAAAGCTATAGATATCGTTGCACCTTCTGACGGTGACACATTACCCTGGTATGTCCCCTCGTTTGGCGTCTTCAGGGCTCACATTTTCACGGACACCCTTCAAGGGTAGAAAAATACCGACCGGTCACACTCGACGACGTCGTTTCTCACAAAGATATCACAACTACAAGTAGGCTCCTTGAGCGATTTTCTTTTGAATGGGACTCACGTTCGACCGCAGTCGAGAAGTTTATCGAGAAGAATAGATTGCCACACTTGCTCTTCTATGGACCACCGGGAACCGGAAAGACGTCGACTATACTAGCTGTCGCGAGACGAATATATGGCGTCGAGTATCGCAAGCAAATCCTGGAGGTGCGTACGTGGCGAGAAGAGCCTCTCAGTGCTCAGGGACCATGCTAGCTCAATGCTTCGGATGACCGAGGGATCGACGTCGTACGCGAACAAATCAAACAATTTGCAGAAACGCGCACGCTGTTCTCAAAGGGTTACAAGCTCATTGTTCTCGATGAGGCGGACATGATGACACAGGCTGCTCAAGCCGCTCTCCGCCGCGTAATTGAGCAATACACCAAAAACGTTCGCTTCTGCATCATTTGCAACTATGTGAATAAAATTGCCCCCGCTATTCAAAGTCGATGTACGAGATTCCGGTTCTCTCCTCTACCCATCGTGGAGGTCGAGAAAAGAGTGGACATTGTTGTAGAAACTGAGGGGTGAGTACCGACGAACATGCCCCCTCTGCAAGCGTATTTAAACATGTCCATTAGGGTGAAATTAACCCCTGATGGAAAGCAGGCGCTTCTCAAGCTCTCCAAGGGTGATATGCGAAGAGCACTGAATGTCCTTCAGGCATGCCATGCTGCGTACGACACCATAGGAGAAACGGAAGTCTATAACTGTACCGGAAACCCTCATCCATCGGACATCGAGGCGATAGTGAACTCTATGCTCTCTGATGAGTTCACTACCTCCATTCAAAGTATGTTGTTTGCCGTTGATTGATGTAATTGGAGCTGAGGTGGATTTCTGCAGTGATAATGGCCCTCAAGACCGAGCGAGGACTTGCCCTCCAAGATCTGCTCGCTGGTGCCTACGAGTATGTGGAAACGATCGACTTCAAGCCCCACGCCCGAGTGTACCTGTTGGACTTTATTGCAACTACGGAGTGAGTAATCGCGCTAACATCAGCCAGTTCCTCAACGAACTTTTACTCCAGACATAGACTATCAGGCGGCGCCAGTGAGAAGATCCAGTTATCAGCCCTGCTTGGTGCCTTCAAGAATACTGTTGAGCTGCAAACCAAATGAACAGTGTCGGATATTGTTTACCGTATTGATTGTCTACCAAATTGAATCCCTCGCTGATATCATGGATGCTCAAACCGCGAAATCAATTACGATGCTCTCCAATATAGACATATGGAACCACAACACAGTTGGCTACCCTAACTTCTTCCGTTAATATTAGTGCGCGCGATTGACTTCTCCAACTCCTCCGTCCCGCCCAACTGGCCTGCTACAGAGGATGGTTCTGAGTGCAGTGCAAAATTCAAAAACCACTCCTTGCTCATGTAATTCCGGACGCTGCATGGATTTGGGGTCAAAGTGTTTTCCCGACAATATGCCGCACTCACCCATCAGCCAGCAGCACGATAACATTCATTCCCTCCGTCTCGGCGATCTTACGTCCTTGTTCGGACTTCAACCAAGTTAAAGTACCACTGAGTGCACTCCCACTGCTGCCCCCAACAAGGAGACCCTCCGTCCTCATGAGGCGTTGAACGGCTTTAAAGGCCTCTTCATCGTTCGTCTTTATCCAAGTGTCAACGTCATCCCGTGAGAGGACGTCCGGAACGAAGTCATAGCCAATGCCCTCGATAATATATGGTTTTCCACGCCCCTTATCATTGAGAGTAACCGGGAGTGCAAGAACGCTGCCAACCTACGAATTGTTCGTCAGGGATCAACATGATGCGGTAATGAACCACACAAACTGGATCGATGCCAACGACAATGCAGTCAGCATTGTGAGTTTTCTTCAATGCACGAGATATTCCAGTGATGGTGCCTCCTGTTCCTGCACCGGCGACGAAAGCGTCGACTCTCATGGACGATGGCCTCCACGAGGTGGATGGAGTGGAAACGACAGCATCGATTATCTCTGGCCCAGTTGTGTATTCATGTGCCCAGGGGTTGTTTGGCTATAAGTTACCGTAAGAAATAGCTCAAGTAACGACAAGCTGCGATGCATACGTTATGATACTGGTCAAGAATGACTGCATGTGGTATTTCACGTTGAAGCCTCTTGGCCACTCCTATGGTCGTCAGAGGAATTCAGCCACGAGAGCTGAGAGATAGACAATGGGATATCTACCAAATAAGCCGTTTGGGGAATCAAACGGTTCCTCATTAGGCGTACGGACGACTCGAGCTCCGAGTGCGCGAAGGAGCGCCTCCTTCTCCAGTGACATCTTGTTGGGCATGGTTATGATAACCGAATATCCCTTATCTACCGTATTCAGCAACCGTTCCACAGCAAAGGCAGTCGTAGTACCTTGATTGCACATGTCAATGCGAGACCGATACCTGTTCCACGCGCTCGCTTGAGATGGAAACTACGCCAAGATGCATGCAGGAACAGACCTGTGTTTCCAGAGGAAGCCTCGATAACGACGCTCTTTCCAGGAATGAGCCTCCCCTCCTTCTCGGCAGCGAGCACCATGGCCTTTGCGATTCGGTCTTTGACGGAACCGCCGATGGATAGGAATTCAAGCTTGGCCACTGGGAGGAAGGTCAGAGGAGTCTAAGCAACTAGGGATTCTCGTACGTAGGTTGCATTTAAGGCCCTCCTCAGCAGCGATCTTGTCTAATCGGACGAGGGGAGTGTTGCCTACGGCATCGAGGGCGTTGTCGAGGATGGGCCGAGAGGTGGACATGATAGGGAAAGGTGGTAAAAGCGGAATGAGTTATCCGTCCCTGGTTGACAGCCCTTAAGAGTAGTTCGGGTCGGGTCTTTCCCTCCGGTCTATTTCAGAGGCAAGTATTTATGTAATGCACACCACATGCTGGAAGGCGAAAAAAAAAAAAAACATCATATAGCAAGGAGAACAACTTTCCAAGCTTGATTGCCTGATCCATCATATCATGTTACGTAGTAGTTTTCGGCATTCTGGACCAGCCTATCGGGATTTTCCTTGCATGTACTACAGTATTTGGTAGGCAGTTGTAGCCGCCCCGATGCAGACGTAGTATAAATCCAATTGGCGCGCGATCGCTATCACTTCCCAAGGACTGAGCGCTGAGTCTGGCCAGTTTCTGAAAACGACCACTATTTCTCTAACAACAACTTGTCCCTTCAATCACGCCTCATCTAAGAAACATTATAAGGCTATATGAAGTTAAATGGCATCAATCCATGCAGTATTCGTCGAGACAGAAAAAATGGCGTGGCATCACGCCCATGATGAATCCATACCAAGCACTGCCGAAGTGGAGTATAGACTCTTCAGCATATCTACCTGCGGCTCCAAGTCTAGCTGTAGATGACCCCCGAGATGAGGCGGGTATGGGCTAGAGTTTCGGTCTTCAAAACCGCCTGTCTATGAAGAACGGCTTCAGGATGCCGCATCAGTCGCCCAACTTATCTGAAAATTGGGGCCGCCCTAAACAAGGCAAAGTCCACCCATTTTGTTGCTATATCTGGTTAGCTTGAGCGCTTAGCACGTTTTGGGCTTATCCGAGCCAATCAGAGGTTGCAAAATGAACAGAATCTCACTCTGTTTACGTTGCGGAACTGGTACTTATGTACATACACCGACGTGCTATGCGTTACCGAGCCGAAGCCTTTCGGCCGAGTCCACTCCTTACTAAGTAATTTGAAATACTGTCCCGCCGTCTGCCGACTCGATGTCTGATGGCGTCGCGATGGAGTTGGTTGATACTAGTATGTATGTGGGGCATGTGTCAAACGGACTAGTAAGTATGTACAGTGTATTAACGGAGGAACTGTCAAATAAGTCAAGTCGCCCCGAGCCGAGGAAGTGTGATCAAGAATTTAACCCAGACGCTTCATCCCCTCCAAGTTCAATGGCCAGGACTTTCCTATCCACGAAGCACGCTCTGCATGATCCTTGTATGAATCACCGGTATTCGGGTGGATGAAAACGCTGGTGAATGAGTGGGTGAGCAATCAAGCAGTAAGGTTAGCTGAACACTCGTACTCGCAGGGTCCACGATTCACAACAAACCAGGCAAAAAGCGTCCCTGCTTGATGGGGAGTGAAGACATCGACCTGAAACATGGCGGTTGGGTGCGGTCCTAATGAGTGGGTCAGGTGTGCCCACACTGTAAGGGATGCACCACCACATACCGACAGGTCTGTCCCAAAGTCGAAAGACGGGGAGCTGCAGGATGGGTAAGCGAAGCAGAGGGATCAATGATGGAAGCGCTTGCCTCAGGGAACTCGTGAATGACACGGTCGCGCAGCTGCCTTGCATATTCAGTCTCTTCAGGAGATGTCTGGTTGTAGTATACTACAAGATCTTAAGCAAAAGATTGGTGGTGGAGAATTGATAGACTTGCCATGGAAATCGAACCCGCGCGAAGGTATTATTGGGGGAGGGAACTCATCATAGGCAGGAGAGAGCGTGGCTTGCATGGTCAATATTGGTGTATCAAGTCGAGGGAGCTGTTATCAGATTGTCGGAATTTAAAACGAGTTATACGTTTTTGAAATCCTTGATCGGTCCCGATTTACCACGCAGCGGAGCTTTAAGTGTTACATAAACCCTGACTAATTTGGGTACCGCCAGGATGTCGCCTAGTCAGCTTCCTGCACTGCAGAGGGACAAAATGGGGCAGGGTTACTCAGGTTCAAGCTTGCGTCGTTTTCGTGGGAAGCCCGTCGGAAATCACAAGCGTCAGGGAGGACTCGGCGGTATCTGATCAACGTTCGACTCGGTCAATAGTCCTTTGCCAAGTCAGAACCTGAGCACAACAGCCGCGATGTCAGTGCAGCCATACCCAATTCTGAATCCGACAAATAACCTGCGCCGCCCAGCGAGATCAGGCCTGACAGCCTGCACTGCCCGCTGATAATTTGACCTAAGGAGTGGTGGGTCCCGGAGCGCGTACGTTCGACACTCAGCCAGTCGTTCCGCGCTCATTAGACCGATTCGATGCAAGTACAGTGCCAATGAATACCGCCTTCTTGCAGCCTAGGGCCTAAGGAGCCACGCCTCTCCTGAGCACGACTCCGCATGGTCTGTACGCGGGGATCTCACCAAGCGGCCGAGGAGCGACTCGTTCTCGTCTTCGTCGTTTTTTTTTGTCCGTCGATGAGCTCGGCAGCTTCGCGCTCGGGCTCAGAGGTGGGCTCGGTCGTCAGTCACTTGTCTCTCGCGCCCCCCGTCGTTATATTCCTGTATAGGTTGCTGTCAGTACGGGAACGCGCCTGTAAAGGTATAGGCTACACCAGCCTACTACTGCTCAGTTCCAAGACATAGCGAGCATAATGCATTTTATCAATTCTCTGGCGACGTCAAATTCGAGGATAGCATCTCAATTGTGGGGCATTGTGTCAAATAGACTCGAGTACAGAGAAGGAAAAACAAAGAAATAAGTCTAGTCACTGAGCCGACGCAAATATACGAACGCCGGGATATGTACATGTGGTCAAGAATTTAACCACTGCTTCTTCATTTTCTCCAAATTCAATGGCCAGGGCTTTCCTATCCATGAAGCAAGCTCCGCATGATCCCTGTAATGATCACCGGTATTCGGGTGAATGAAGACACTGGTGAATACGCGGGTGAGCGATCAAATAGTAAGGTTGGCTGAACACTCATACTCGCAGGGTCCACGATTCACAACGAGCCATGCAAAAAGCGCTCCTGTTTGATGGGGAGTGAAGGTATTGGCCTGAAACATGGCAGTTGGGTGCGGTCCTGATCAGCTGGTGAGGCATGTCCACACTATAAGGAATGCACCATCGACATACCGACAGGTCTGTCACAAAGTTCAAAGACAGGGAGCTGCAAGATGGGTAAGAAAAGAAGACGGGCCAGCAAGAGAAGTGTTCGCCTCAGGGAACTCGCGAGCGAGACGGGCGTTCAACTGCCTTGCATATTTGGCCTCTTCAGGAGATGCCTGGTTGTAGTATACTACAAGATCCTAAGTAAATTATTGGCGGTGGTGGAGACACTTGCCATGGAAATCGAAACCTTCCCACGGTACTATTGGGGGAGGAAGCTCATGGTAGGCAACAGAGAGCGGGCCATCCGAATCAAGCTGAGACATGGTATGAGGGTGCAAAGTTGCTGACAGACTTACAGTTCCGAATTTAAAGGTGGTAGCTTACTCGGATCACCTAGAATTAATTCATAAGCAAGCGATGATGCGGGAATTGAGGCGGTTCCGCCAGTAGACGTCTCTCGTTAGACAGTAATTTCACATAATCCGACAGGTATGGAACAGCTGAAACTTACATCCACTTCGTTCCAACTATGAAAGAACTCGAGAACTGAGGATGGAATGCAACCAGGAACGCTGAATACCTCTTGATTTTTGGTGTGCACAGCATCCATCAACGATGGGAAAGTTTTGAAGGAAACACGAAGTAGATACATACGACTCACGACACCTTCGCCGTAATACCCTACCCCCCGTGTCTTTTTTTTCTTTATTCTCTCTGCTCGGCGAGCCTGACAAGTTTTTATTGATGCGGTCACTTGTCGTCCCCCATTCGCCCTCCTGGCTGTCCCGAAGTCAAGCTGATCTTTTAGACGCTGACCCGTCACGTTCACTCAACCAAGTCCCTCCTTCCCCAACATTCGTCTCCCCACGTCCTGCACCGAAAGTAACCACCTTCAAGAACACAACTCTCAAGAACTTCCAGTCTGTTTTTCACCGAAGACCACCCCGTTCTCCTTCCGAATCGGCAACTTCCCTCCGCTCCTCTGACTCTTTAGGAAACACCCAAGATAACCATTCCCATCATCCTTACGCTACTATGCCCCCACCGCCTCTCCCCGTCGTCTCATCAAATCATGATATCCTCGAAGATGAGCAGGAATGTCCCGTATGTCTAGAGCCCCTCAGCTTCAGCTTTAGGCTCCCAGGCGAGAAGCCTCACGTCGTCCCAGAATGCGGCCACTCCCTGCACGAGGTAACCCCCATAATCTGCCAAATCTCCCCTCCTCATATACCATCCCTCCAATAGGCTTGCTTCACTGCTGTTTATGGTCCACCGCCTGGCCAGTCTAGGTCTGCCGTTCCTCGCAAGTCCAATTTGGGCGTGTGTGGTGTCTGCCGCCGTCCCATGAAAGTTGGTGAAGGCGATAACAGCAAAATCAACAGTCCGTCTCTCTCAGTCTCCTCAAACCCTCCCTTCTCATCCCTTCTCTATAGAGCTGGCCGCCCTCACAGGTATGGGCGACCCCCATACTCCCGCGGTTTATCCCGGCCGCGATACGTCAAACTCACGACTCCGTCGCGTTCCGGCGCCAACCACGACTACTCCTTACAACCCCATGGAGGACGACCCAACCGATCATGCCGTCTCTGTAAAATCTACCCCCAGTGATTCTCACTACATCGTCGCTCCTTCCATCCAGGTCCGCCCAGAATTTTCTTCTATTGTTAGGTCTGGCGATGCGTCCCAGCCCCTTACTTGTATTGTCATCATCGAACTTCCCGCAAGGCGGAACACTTCTCATATACCCGGGTCAGAGTCTATCCCCCATCGAAATGCCTCCATTACACGACAAGATGCCGAGCTCTCCCCGCCAGCGTCACGGGCGTCTGACCGACAGCCGCCGTATTATCCCTCCCATGACCCCTCCCACGACGGGTGGACCCCTGCGTACAACAACGCCGATACCGAATCATCACAGTATACACCCTCGCAAGGCCACGAGGAAGACTCCCCTTTCAACACGATTGTCGAAGATCTCCGAAACCGAATTATTGATTGGAAAGGTCATGCCCTATCTGGACTTGGCCCTTTGCTCATGTACGATCTACTATCCGTCCGTCGCGATGCACTTGTCCGCGAATTTTTCGTCTATCTATTCAAGGAAGCTATCATCTGCGTGGTCGAAGAGAAGAAGCGCTCACTCGGTCGCTTTTTACCTTCCCCAGCATTCAATGACTCGTCGACTGCCATTTCCGGTTCGAGCACCCAGTCAAGAGGTGTTCTCAGACTAAAAGGGCGTATCTACGTGCGGCATATTAAGCGTATTATCGCTGGGACAGCCGGCGACCTGAGTCTCACGATCGAGATGGAAGATGAACGCTTGGATTCCTTCATTCTCGTATTCAAAGATCGCTCTTCGCTCGAGGCGTGGAGAACTCAGATCCAAGCCCTAGTCACTTCTTTCCAACAGCAACAGGCGATTCCTTCATCTGGACTTGGTCGTGATCTGGACATTGAAGAATTCGGTAGTTCGGAGAAGGCAGCCCGTGCGCTGAGCGGGAGTACTGCATCTACCGTGGACAGTCTTCTTCAGGCATCTACGCGGTCCACTCTCTCGTCTATCACGTCGCAAGGTTCGGCTCATCAGAGAGCGATGCAGAATAAACTACAGACCCTGAGCGAGGAAGACGCGATGCTGCGTTATGATACCCCATCTGCCAGTGTTGTAACACCACATGTATCATCAGGAACATCCAATTCTCTTGCGCCCCTCCCCCATCCACCACTTGACTTGATCCTCATCGTCTCCCTACCACCTCCAAATTCACCTCGCAGCACTGCGGATCTTAAAATCCGTGTCATCAAAACCTCGCTCGACTTCATTCTTGCCTCTCTTGGAATCAAAGACCGGTTGAGCTTGGTGACCTTTGAGGTTGGGCCGGGAGGGCAAGTGCGCAAGACGCCTTACCTGTGCCCCGGACGGACCCACAGCAGGAACAGGTTGCAGAAGTTTATTGACGAGATTGGCTGTCCGGACGACAATCAGGGCATGGAGGACGAGTTTTTGGTCAGGGCTTCCAAAGACGAAAAAACCGACGTAGTGACTGCTGTCAACCATGGTTAGTGTTCGTTCTCGTTTCTGTCAGAGTGTACTGACGCCACATAGGACTTGACGTTGTATTACAACGCAAGTCACGTAATCCTGTTTCAGGCATGATACTTGTTAGCGATGCTGCAGACAGTACAAGACGGGCTCAGATGGACCTGGTTCTTGCCCGTGCCGAAGCAGCCAACATGCCCATCCATTCGTTCGGTTATGGTCGCTCGCACGACCCCGCCTCCCTCTGGCTCATGTCGAACCATACCAGCGGAACATACACTTTTGTTAAGGACTGGTACGATCTCCGTGGATGTCTTGCTGGTTGCGTGGGCGGTATGATGTCCATAGCCCTGCTAAACATGAAGCTTCACATGAAAATCGTCGACGGCCAACGTTTCCGCATCCGTAAGGTGTCTGGTGGGCCATCATCAATTCTATCTACTGACGGCCACAACGTCGACATTGACGTTGGTGAGCTGCGGTATGGAGAATGCAAAGAGATGCTCATCGAATGTGAGCTGGACAACACGGAGAGTCGTCGTGCAGCGACTGGTCAAAATGGTAACCGGACTCTCAATGCAACCGATCGGTTCGTGCAGTCCATGGGCCTCGATTCAGCAGCTATCGAAGACTCTCCGAACCTTGTGGATGGCATGATGGATCGAATGATTGATGAGGTTCCTGTATTCGAAGTAGATGGATCTTTTTATGACCCTGCTGCGACGAAACAAGTTTCTCGACTCGCACACCCTGTGTTATTGACTATTACGCTCCTACCCATGACGACAGCTGCCTCGCAGAAACCCCCGAAGCCCTCGGACCCCGTGATTGTACGGCGCCGTATGGAATTACTTGCATCGGACATGATCACGCGCGCGCTCGTCCTCGTCTCGAGGAAGAACTTCCCGCAAGCACAGAAAATTATGAACGAGACAAAGCGTATCCTCCACACCGTTCTCCAAAACGTATCCAAAACCCTGCCGACGCCCAACAACGACGGTTCTACGATACGCAACCGCAAAGAAATCCTTATTCTTGCGGCCGTTCGTGCGATGCAGGCTATCCTGCAGGACCTCCAGATTTTGTCAGAGGCACTGGAAGAAAACGTGGAGTTGTTTGCTCTCGATCAGCGCAACTTTGGTGCGCAGCAGGTGAGCGCGAGGTTATTTTTACTGGTAACGAATGCTGATTGTTTTGCAGGCGATGATACTGCGCGACCAAAAGAGCTGGAGTAATCGTAGCGCCACAGAGCGCTTGTTTTGGACCATGGACAACTCAATCGAACTGGTCTCCCGAAGCACTGACTGGGTTGCACGGGACTAGCATCAGTGTTTCCCATTAGCCTCTATTTGCCGACCGTTGTTCATTCGCTTTTTTGGTACTTCTTCTTTCCATTGCGTTTTCTTATTGTACTTGGCTGTGACACGTTGTAATTTCCCATGCGTGCTATACAGCCGTCTATTGTTAATCTCCTTGTTCCTGTTGTAGGTTACCCATTCCCGATTTCCCTTTTCGCCATCATCAATGATTTCGTTTCATAGAGGCTATTATTCCCAGAGAGCGGCGAGAGTAACACAGGTCAATTACTTATGTGCTTATATCGAGTATCAATTAATGATCGTGAGTGAGCTTGGACATGGCATCGAGGATGACGCAGGAGAGTTTAAGCGTATCCTAATCGCTGACGTTCCTCCTCGTCTCTTTCCAACCTCCTGACTTTGTTCTCTGTTTCTGTGAGAACGTCGTCCCAGGCGACGAAAAGCTCCGAAAGCGTGTCCACCTGGAAACGAGGTCAGACAAGGTTGGAAAAGAGATCTTGCCAGTGCTCACGTGGGTCACGTGGCGTTCCACCAGGGAAGCAATCCGTCTCTCCAACGACGCAGCCAATCTCATATCTTGTTCCTGCGCTGTGAGCAGAGCCCGCAACCGTGGTTGCAACGCCTCATGATCTGCGATGCATGCCATCAGAAACGAGACAGAAACGAGACGCGTCCCGACTCGCCCGCTAGTTTACCGGCTGACAAGACACCCTTTTGTTCGAGCAGCTCGACCTCGCGCATGTCGCGATCGGCGGCGCGGATGTCGGGTTCCATCTCTGAGAGAAGTGCTTCCAGTTCGTCGGGCGACATGTCGTCGTACGTCGGTGCAGGACCCGGGAGGGTCCCCGAGAGGGCAAAGGCAGGCGTGAGCAGTCGTGCATGCTGGTCGTCTGCGTTGCCAGACCCTGATCATGTACACGCCAGTTCAGAAGCGATCTGGACTGACATTGGTGCATAAACTTTTTGAGTCCCTCGTTGGACTCGACGACGTGATCCAGCCGACGCTGGACGTCTGCCGCGAGCCGGACGAGGGTCTGACCGCCGGGGGTCTTCAAATAGTCCTTGTTGGCGTCGCGCCCGCCACTGCCGCCGCGCGCGTCGTGTTGTCGGACGCCGAGCAGGAGCGCTTCCAGCCAGCGCAGTCGGAGCTCGAGCGACAGCACGGGGTCGATGGTGGTGGGCGCGGCAGACGGTTGGTTTGCCCGTGTCGGATCTGTCGGTGAGGCAGATGTCTTGGCGGGAGATTCGGTACCGTCGAGGGATTCGAGGACGTCTTCCAGGTGCTCGGTGGACGCGGCAGGAGTCTCTCCGTTTGGGGGCGGGGATGAGGGTGGGGTGGACGAGAGGATGCGAAGTCTCTGGACGTCTCCCAAGAAGACGCTACCGAGGGCAGACATGGTCAAACAGATAGAATAGATAAACACAATACAACATTGCAAGTAGATGCGTTCAAACAGATTCACGCAGTTCGACTGGTAACGAACTATACCCTGCCGTAGACCTCCCCCTCATCGACTCCCATGTCCCCCACGCTGCCCCCTGTATGTGTCCTAATACATCCTCGCCCCAACCTGACCCGTTCGGTTTCTCTTCCGCCTCAGCCTCAATACTTTCCTTTGGTCTTCTCCACCGTCTCAACATCAGTGAACTCGTTACAACACTCACGCTCGAGAACGCCATCGCAGCACCCGCCATCATCGGATGCATGTAGATTCCAAACGGAAGAAGCAACCCCATCGCGAGTGGAATCCCCAGTAAGTTATAGATACACGCCCATGCGAGGTTCCTCCGGATTGTGCGGAAGATCGCACGAGAAAGATGGAGCGCTGCAACGACGTCAAGTAGATCAGAACGCATGAGCACAAGGTCGGCTGCTTCAATAGCAACCGATGCGCCAGAGTTAAGCGCAATGCCAACGGTGGCGGCAACGAGCGCAGGAGAGTCATTGATGCCATCCCCGACCTGTCATACAAAAAGTCAACATAGACGCAACCACATGGTGCAAGTGCAAGCTTACCATGGCGATTCCCCCTTCCTTCTTAGCGATCTCTGCCACAAGCGAAGCTTTGCCTTTTGGACTCATATTTGCCCATACGTCCTCGTGTCGGATGCCTGTTTGCTTCGCCACAGCCAACGCAGTGCTCATCCCATCACCTGTTATCATACCAACATCTATCCCCATCTTCCGCAATGCCCTGATGGCTTGTGCAGATGATGGCTTTGGTGTGTCCGAAAGAGACAATGCCAGAATAGGAATAGGCAAAGATGAACCGCGGGCCATCGACACATAGACGACCGTTCGTGCCATGGGACTTTCTCGTGCCTCAAAGGCGGATAAAATAGATGGTAGCCTCGCTTCGTCAGACCTTACAAATCTAGCAGAACCAACCAAAAGCATGTACTTTGATGCGGAGAGCGAAAGGATAGCTCTGACACCAGCGCCAGGGACACTCTCGAATGACTCCACCGTAGGTTGGGGTACGTCAAGGTCGCCTTCCCTCAGGAGATCCTTGCCACACACTGCGATGGCCTTGGCGAGAGGATGTTCGGAGCGTGCTTCAGTTGCTGAGAGCATTGCGATAACAGCTGCGCGAGTTGTCACACCATCTGCACATGGGACTACAAGTGCGCGCGGTTGAGCCGCTCCGTCGGGTAGATCACTATCCCGCGCAGAAACCCACGCCAGCTCTGTAACGCAGAGTTTGCCTTCGGTCACCGTCCCAGTTTTGTCGAGGAGTATCCGCTTGATAGATCGACTCGCTTCCAACGCTCTCCCCCCTTTGATCAAGATACCATTCTTGGCCCCCACCCCGGTTCCCACCATAATAGCCGTCGGTGTACTCAGTCCCAACGCGCAAGGACAAGCCACGACGACCACCGATATGCACATCTGCAAGCACACGGCGAGCTTACTTGCGCCATGTCGATGGAACATCGCAGGCAATGCCTCCGGACTGAGCACGTGCGAGACGATCATCCATGCCACGAACGTGAGCAAGGAAAGGGAGATCACCACCGGCACAAAGTAACCCGCGACACGGTCCGCGAATGCCTGAATAGGTGCCTTGGAAGTTTGGGTTTCCTCAACGAGTTTGACAATCTGCGCGAGCGCAGTATCTTTTCCGGCGCGTGTAACGAGCATGTCAAACGTCCCCAGGCCATTGACCGTACCACCGATAACAGCATCGCCGACCTGCTTCATAACGGGAACGGGTTCACCTGTGATGGCACTTTCGTCCACGGCAGAGGAACCATGGACGACGGTACCGTCTGCTGGAACCTTTTCTCCTGGAACTAGCTTGACTGTGTCGCCTACCTGGACGAGCTCGGTAGGGATACGCTTCTCCTGGGTGCATGCTGGCGCATCGGTGTAGATAGTAGCCATGGTCGGGGCGAGAGCCATGAGATCGGTAAGCGCAGCACTGGTCTTGCCCTTGGCGCGATTTTCTAGCCAGCGACCGAGGGAGACGAACATGATGAGCATGGTGCTCGTGTCAAAGAAGAGGAAAGGACGGAAGCCGGGGATAGTAATGAAAGCCGCAGACAACATTGCAAATAGGGAATAAAAGTATGCAGCTGACGTGCCGAGCACGACCAGAACGTCCATGGTGGGACTCCGATGTTTGATCGCCTTGAACGCGGAACGGTAGAATGCACGACCGATCCAAAATTGTGCGGGCGTGGTAAGTGCGAGTACGAGGACGTCAGTGAGATAGATACCATTGAACAAGTGGCAGTCGACGAAATAGTGCAAGAAGTAAATGTGAGGTGCCACCATGCTGAGGAAGAAGACGGGCAGGGCAAAGGTGACGCTCCACTTGAGGCGAATGAACCACTGTTGGATTTCCTTCGTCCTCGCGAGAGACTGTTTCTGGGTCGCGTCCTGCTGATCGGACAGCAGGGCGTCAAAGCCCATTTCTTCGATTCGTTCGATCATCTCTCGCGGACCTATGACACCTGGCTCAAACTCGATCTTTGCGGTCTCTGTGGCAAGGGAAATAGCGACGCGGGTGATGCCGGGGGCGTTGCGGAGGCCGTTCTCGACAGTAGAAGTACAGGACGAGCAGGTCATGCCGTATATTCGGAGCGTGACCGTATCTGACCGAGCCTGGGGGATGAGAGTGGCATCGAATCCAATGTCGGATATTTCCTGTACGACAGTTGAGCGACGGAGTGCGACGAAGGGGGAGCGAGAATTACGTCAATGAGCTTGTCTGTAGTCCACGCCGTTGGATCATATTCGATGACACCGCGTTCGGCGAGGAGAGCGACCTTTATGGAGTGTATGCCAGGTTGCGTTCGGAGTGCCCCTTCGATTGACTAGTACTAGAATGTAAACGCCAAGCGTGGTCGGAGTGCGGGAAAGGGCGACAGACCTCTACGCATGCACCACAGGTCATTCCCTCTATCCGAAGCTCGCACCTGCCTGGCGTATCATCGTGAAACTTGTCTTTTGGTGTCGTGGACATCAAGAATAAGAATAAGAAACACGAAGGGCTATGCAAGTGTCATCAGGCCATAGTAGACCGGCGTTGTGAAACAGACTAATATGGATTATATAATCTATTGTACAGCCACTCTCTTGAGCAACATTTGTTGGTAGTTCTCCCAAGCAGCGATCAGCTATATCACTCGTCAATACCTTTGCTTGCTAGCTGTCAACGTTCCACTCACATCCTTCTGTCGCGATATCATCCCACCCAAAAAGGCCTGCAATGCCTCTTTGAAGTCATCGATCCGCTCCTGCTCAAACCGTGCCATTTCCGACTTGATCAATTTCGAACATTGATCGAATTCTCGCTTCGCATCCTGGGCACGCCGCTCAGCCTGTCAAATACAGTGTCCTGAGTGACAAATTCATCAGTCGATAGCGTAGCACAGCTTACCTCGCTGACTAAAGCCACGGTATGGCCCGCCCGCTCCGTCGGAAGACGCCCTTGCGCTCGAGCACGTTCGTGTATTTGCCGTGCGCGTCGAACCTCGGCATCTGCGTTTTGCCAGTTCGTGTACGTTCGTACTCGCGAGTTGAACGCCAGCTTTCCGTCCAACATTAACCCATGCTCTCAATCCAAACAGATTCTGGCACGCACCCGAACAGAATTGATCAGCCTCGAGTACTCGTCCGCTACTCTCCCGATCAGTCACTTTTCTTGTCAAGTCAGATTAAAAATTGTACCTGTACTCATGAACGTCATCATATCCTGCTGCGACTGTATGCTCTGGGCTTCTGCCGCCACCTGCTCGACATTTGCCAGCGCTCCGAGTGTCTGCTGCAATTGTTCCCCCAGATCAGATGCTGATAACTCTAAAAGAGCCGTTGAAAATTCGCCAGTCGCAGAAGCTAATTCTGTCAGATCGTTGATGTTACCACCACTGGAGCAGAAACAACAAAATAGACCTGCCTGCTCGTTGCTTTGCAACGATCTCAATACTCTTGACCAGACCGCGCAATTGTGACTCAAGTCCGTCCAGGTATCCACGTTGTTTTTCGAACCACTGGACAAGATCCTCGTTTTTGGATGACTATCAATAAAAGCGCCATCACGCTCACCTCGTCAGTTTCATGGAACCGGGGTCCAGTCAACGTCTGTCCGATCGACGCCATAAGTCCTCCTTTCTCGTGAGCCGTCTCTGCTTTTCTGTGCTTGATCTGCAAAAGAAACTACGCTTGAACACCAGAAAAAAGCCACCAGCCAAGATACTGACATCTAAAGCAAAGCTGTCGCTCTCCAAGAAAAACTTGAGATCTGGGTCCTTGCACAATACCGGATGGTTTGCAATCTTTTGGATGCATTTCTCCAGCGCCAGCCGTCGTTGCTGTATGAAATGCTCGTCAAACCGCCCAAACGGGTTCTTTTCCGGCGCGGGCGGGACGACAACTCCCGGATTGTTCATGGAAAGCGCCTCATAAAGCCAGAGGAAGTCGGAGTACCGACGAAGGACAGAGAAAATCGCTTTCGAGAAGAGCGGGGACGACGTCTGACAAGGAAGAGTACTGAGTAAACCAAACGGACTGATCAAGGGAGACCCACACCCGCGTATGCACCGTATACAGAGTATGAGCTCTGATGGGGTCTCCGACCTTTTGTGGATCTTCTACTGAGATCACGAAAAGAGGTGGGATCGCCCCTTCGCTACGCTTGGATGGAGCAGGCGATCTGGACGACTGTGTGTCCAACGGGTGTCAACTTCCCCTCGCGACAATTCATAGAGTACTCGCCTGAGGAGATCCAGCATTTCTGAACCGCGCCGTCTGCCCTATGGGCGTATCATCTTCGTCATCTTCGTCGTCATTTCTGGGGGCGGTACTCGGTGCAGAAAACGCCATGGTGCTCGTAGCGGGCTCATGACCGCCCCACGCTGCCTGCCATCCCCCCTGACTCTCCCCTCCCAGCGCAAGACTCGAAAACGCACGTTCGACGTTCGAAGACGGTGATAGCTGGTCCAGGGGCGACACGATTGCGCGCTCGGGAGAAGACGATGACGACGAAGCAGGTTCCAGCGGTGAACCTGGCAACAGCAAAGATGCAGATCCCTCCGTATGCAGTTCGGGCGCCAGCGCAGCAGGAGTAGGCGCAGTGGTGGTGCCAATCCCTGCCTCCGATGAGTCGTCGTGTAAACCGAGGACGGACTGTCGCACTGCAGCCCCGGACTCGTCCTCTGCGCTCGACGTGAACATGCTGAAGCCAGGTGTACGCGACGTCGTCGTATCTGGGTGTGCATTGTCGTGACTTGTGCTCTGCTCGTCTTCGTGGTCCTCTGCGGTCACTGTCGCCGCATCCAATGGATCGGCGGGCGTTGGTTCTACAAGGCTGCTTTGCTCGACATGACTGTAATCACTCGTGAAGTAAGGCTCGGTCGTCTGTGTGCTGGGAAGGTCCTCGAAGCCTGATTTGAAGTAGTCGATGTCGGAGTGAGAGTGCTGTGGTTGCCCGAAGCCGCTCGCCCAAGGGTCCGGGGAACCTGAGCGGGGCTTTGCGAATGGGTCTTCAAACGGATTCTCTTCGAGCATGCTTCGCGAGGGTGCAAGCAAGTCGTCGAAACCGTCCATCGTGCAGTTTGATGAATTTTCGTGAGGTTAGTGTTGCGTCGCGTTCTAACAATAGATATCCAAACAAGTCCCATGTCCGTTCTCATAGATCAAGATGTAGTATGTACATCAAAGCACGACTATTCAAATGGCATCCCGTCTACAGCGTTCCCCAATGACACCCAGCTAGCCAAGATGCTATCCACGAACGCTTGCTCTTCGCGTGCCAGCGTCTGTACCAGCTTTGAAAGAAGCGCGTTCTCCCTGTTATGCAGTACGACGCGTAGTTCATGCCACATGCTTCGTGGTGTCAGCGAAGATATCCCCCAATGACGTGGATATACTCACCATGCTCGAACAAACACTCGTCGCTGGAGAAGTGATACGATGGTTGCTTGATCCTTCTCGATCAGGACGAGCACCCTATCGGCATCCTCTTGCCACCCGTCCTTCTTGGCTGTCTTGATGCCTTCAAGTTTCATCGAATTCGAGTCTACTCGTTTCTTGAGACGTTCCACATTATCACCGCCAAGCCGATCGTGCCGGACAAACAGATCCCGCATAGCTATGTAAAGGTCCCTTTGGCTCTGATAGTTCGCCGTGAACAAACATCAAACAAGATTTCAACCGTTCAGGTTACCTTCAGAGACTCTAGCGTCGACCGCAGTAGAGATTGAGTCTACCTAGTTCAGTTCCAGTTCTAACCCGAAAAAGTAAAGGAGGACATACCCGTTGCTCCAACAGATCAGATTGCTGTTGCGTATGTTCGGCAATACATCCTATCCCCTGCCGCACGCCACTACAAAGCTCGCACTCGTCGCCTCTCCAACATGTCTCGTTCACTTCAACAACTACCCTCAACACGTTCGTTAGGCGTGCCAGGTCGGCCTGCTCATCCGACACGTCGAGTTCAGAGGAGCCGCCAATGTGTACATCAAGGGCAGAATCCGACATTGATGACGCCGGTGAAGTTATACCAGGGATGTGCAACAACAAATCAGACCAGAAGGGAAATATGGAGTGAGCTGGCACATAGGTAGGGTGAAGATCTGGCGGAACCCATACCGCGGCTGATTCACGTCTCTTTATTATGCGTTCCACGAGTACACATATCTTCTGCCATTGTTCAATCAATGGGCTCATCTTTCCGCGGACAACTCTAGAACGCAAATGTCAACGTCTGGGTAATCGCAGTAACCCTCTACCCACGCAAGTTTCTCTTCAAGGTCACTGGGAATGGACATCTCTTCTATCTGATCGACTCGTTTGCTAGTGGATTCCTCCTCAAGAGCGACTGCATTGTGTTTACGCCATGTTTCGAAGGAAACCTCCGTCAAAAACGTAGAAAGGAGACCATCATCTTTAATCACAGGGTGGTTTCTGTAGTTGCTTTATTAAAAATGCTCGTCCACACAACTGAAGATGCTCACATCACTGAATTCAAGAACCTTGCGAGGCCTTTCCTGGTTGAGAACCGCGATTAATAGAGCAGGATAATTCCTTCCCGTTGAACGTACCGTCGCTGCTCCAGGAATGCGGCGTCAGCTTCCAGGAAAGTCAGCTAGACCATCAATTAGATACATTAAGGAAGACTAACGTTGTATTCGCTTCGGTGGAAGCAGGCAAAGAAGTCGGAATGGGTATCGTCGAACCAGGCAATCCCACAAGAAAGTAAATTCAGAATAGCGACGATGGATAGGAGGACCGCGCTGTCGACGCATAACTACATTAGTTTTCACAGTGGAGATATGGATACTAGAAACTTGCCTCTGTCACAATCTCGTACACGGTATGCCTGTTCAAAAGGTGCCCTTGTTGTCCTTGAATGGTCACAGAGACTGTTTCCTGTTTCTTCCACCAATCTTTAGGGAGGCCAGACCCGGATAAGGTGGATGAAGTTCCATTTATGCGTGGTTGGTTGAGATCAGAGGGTCCTCCTGTTATACCACCGTATCGAGGAACATTCCAAGGGTCCTCCGCCGGGTAGTTGGAAGGGGTGGGCCGGATACTGTCTTGTCTATAAGTTGGATATGGAGTGCTGAAGGCGGAAGTGCTAGGTTGTAAGGTATCAAGATTTAGAGCAGGAATGGGCAGATTGTTCTCGGCACCAAGGGCAGCTACTTGCTCGATACTGATGTCTATCAAGTACACCTCAGGCTCAAGACACCACGGTAGCTTAAAATGCTAGACATACCCTTCCCCGATTGTGCGAGAGCAACTAATGCCAGAGCCACAAAGAACTCGAGCTTAGAAACTCGGGGTTTCGAGCTAACCAGGTTAACAATCTACTAGAGTGGTTAACAGACTGAGAGGATTCCTACGAACAAAAACATACCCTGTCAATGGTTGTGGCTGGAACTAAAGAAGTGGCAAGAACTCGTGAAAGGGCATTGACTGATACCTCCCCCGTGTTGGTAGTGTCTACGACCGCAAACGCCGTGTGGTACGTCTCGGGAACTGCTGCATCGGCTACAACCAGTCGCATAAGCATGACGAACAGCAGAACCTACAGTCGGTTTATTTACCTATGACAGAGCTGAATGCCGAGGTTGCAGCGTAGCCAGGCGGTGGAGAGGGTGACGGCGCGGCGCTCCAAGGGTCATCGTAGATCGAAACCGCAAGTGGATTTTCGTCGACGAAACTACTCCCTAGGCCGTTAATGGGCGTTGTACCATATCGTTGTGCAAGTCGTGGGGCATTGAACATTCTGGCCGCAGATCAGTATTCGGCTGCTCAGTCGTAAGGTCAATATGAACCGGTGACCAAACACGCTTTGCAAAGTGGCCAACTTCGATCAAACAAGTCTCCGACGGCAGTCACAAGCTTTGTTTCCCCGTTAGCAAGCCAATAATTACTATGTACAACATCATTATGTAGCTGGCTCCATGAAATACTGAAACTTTAGTCATTAATCTATCAAATTGCATCACCCGTAACCTTGGCAGCAAAATGAAGGGTCCACGAGGACATGAGACGCTTCGAGTTCACACTCTCACCATCGAGGCTGCCGATATTGGGTTAACAACCAGAAAAAAAGAGAATGCTCGAACGACGTACCCCGGTGTCCCATAGGTGAGAGGACCCATGTACACGAACATCGCAAACATCAAGATAGCAAATATTCCAGCCAGTACTGGGCCCTTTACTCCAAGATCCGCATATTCCGTACGCTGCATCTTCGTCATACGTCCAGCTATAGATATAGGATAGTTGATAGAATCGGACAAGACGAAGCTGAACACCGAGCCTGCTAACATCGCCGATGCCAGGTGCGAAGGAAGGTAGTGGTGGATGAAGAGCTGACGGCCCATAAGGAAGAATGGCAGGTAGTGAACTGCCCATACGAGTAGGAAGAAACCTCCAGAATTCCATAGGCGGTTGCGAACAGCTGCAACAATGATTAGCTTAGCCGATAAAGAGGGCCTACGATAACTTACGATCAGGGATGGGGTTGAGCCCGCGTCGCCGCGCCAGAAGGTCAGCAATAACGATACCGATATAGATCGAGATGGCAATGACACACGACCACCACCCGACGATATTACCGATCAGGTAAATCTGTTTTTGTGTATCGTTCTCCGTCCAGAAGCTAATGCCACTCAGGAGGAATGGCCAATTGATTGGTCCGCTAGCGTAAGGATGTGAGGCAGTAAGACCAGCGTTGTGTTGGAGCATCAATAGTTGCAGCTCAGCGAATTTCTTGAAAAAACTCATTTTCTTGGGTTCTCGTGGGACATTGCCTTCATCAGCGAAGTCGAAGCTGCCTAATTTCCTACTTAGTTCGAGGTATCGCACCTGAGAACTGACAAACTTACTGCCATTTTCAACTACTTCGTCGACAAACCAAGCAGCGCTCTTATCAGCCGGGTTCTTGTTGCCGTTGATCTCTTGTTGTTTGAACGCCCATTCCGGCAGCTGCTGCGTATGTGTCCACATTGACACCCTAGTCGGCACATGAATGAGTCTGAAGTGGCTCGACTTGCTCTTCCATACGTCTCCTGGATGACCTTCAATAAGGTGGAGGAAGAATAGTGTGTCGTTATGACGGGAGCGATCATCCTTTGGCCACGTAGTGAACTCTTGGTTCGTTGGCATCAAGGGGGATGCGACATCGTGGGTCAAAAGAAATGTTTGCGTGTTAACGTGAAGCAGTTGAATAACATCGTCGTGGTTAACAGCTCGTCCGCGACCAGCCTCGGGAAGCGCCTTTGTTGGAATGATTTGCCAATGGTTGTTAGTATCTTCATGCCCATAGCCTGTCACTTGTTGGCCTGGCCACACGTCAATCACGACTTCACAGGATATCAATGCGCCGCACCTTGAGTACTGATACGTCCGTCATCGTATTGAAGAGGATATTTCTCAGGGTGTGAGTGCAAGAAGACCTTGGTATCCTTGTGCTTCATTGTGACGATGTCGTAGTAGTGGAGATCTATGAAAGAACATTGGGATAGGGGAGAAATTTCGGGGTCCGTCACCGACCTTGACTGTTAACCAGTAATTCGTTGCCAATGAGAGTTTCCTGGAAAGCGGGGCTCATAAACGTATCACCGGGGCCGGAATGTATCAGAATGGCAAAATGAACATAAAAGAATGAGAGGTAAATTATGAATGGAATAACGATTAAACCGATTGCGCGAGCCGCAAAATGTTTCCAGAAGTATTCCTAGGAAATTCAGCTTATGAGATGGCTCATACTGACTGATCGACCACAAACCATAGTTTGACCCTTGCGATAATCCAAGATACCCCATAAATCGATCAGGACAGCAATCCCAATAGTGAAGACCGTCAGGACGCCGTTGACTTTGGAACCCCAAGTACAGGCCATGAAGAATCCGGTAGCGATGAGCCAGCTCCACCACTCCACTGAAAACTCCCTGTGGCAAGATGAGCATATATCCATGTGCAACACGGTAGACCTACCAGTAACGCAGTTTACGGAAACGTATATAAGAATAAATTGTGAGGGCCATGAAGAATATGAAAACGGCATCGAGAAGAATAAGTCGGGACTGTGCGACGTGTGCATTGTCTATATTAAACCCATAAATATTGATTCAAGAGAAATAAGTGCAGAAAAGACGGACGTACCGAAGAGGACAATCATTGCTGAAAATGCAGCGACAATGGTCGAATATCCTGTCTCTTTCATGATGGCATATACCAAGGGGACCGTTAGACTGCTGAGAATGGCCGGTAAAGCACGCATTCCAACGTAGGGGACGTGGTTTTCAGAGTAGCTATCTCCGATGTTCTCGAATGAAAAGTGACCATCGAAACCCACAAACCATCCCGCCAGCCCAAACAAGAGCTTTGCAAAGGGTGGGTGCACATCGAAATAATACTGTCGAAGGATGTAATAAGATGCGAATTTGCCAAAGTGGACCTCATCAAAGCTGGTGGCCGTGTGAATTGGAGACCGAGGAAAGTTACAAGGAGATGTTCACCCACACTACTTGGTCTGGTTGATTGATTTTGTAGAACCGTAGCATGAAGGCGACGGCAGTGAGGACACCCACTACTGCAACACTCGCTTGTGGGGTGTCCAAGGCCTGCTCGAACGCGCTCCGAGCGTGCTACAGAGCGAAGATGATGTTCGAGTGACACGTCAGCGTCGGGAGCGCGGGTCTGCAGCACTTCGCTACACTCACTCGATTACGATACACCGCATTTATGTGGTCCTCGTCATCCTGGTCATAGCTTTCTGCTCGTGGGGGAGCGCCAATGGGCTTTCGTTGCCGTATTTTGCTGGGGCTCGCCATGGCGGCCTTGGCGTATGAATGTCAGTGATAATACTTGTAAAGAGAAACAGTAAACGGAACGTTCAAATTTAGCGATCACGTGATAGAAACTGCAGTTGCAGAACGATTGCTATGATCCGACAAATACTATTTGAACTAACAGGCATAGTAACTACATGCATGTGCATGAGCTCACAAGGAAGAGTCTATTCTTATTCATGTCGGATAAAATCCCAAACAAGGCTATGCTTCATCCGCATACGTAGTTGAATTAATCATAGATTTGAACCTTGATAGCACCCCGCGTGGGGTCCGCTGCAAGATGGAATGCAGAAACCGCATCATCAAGCTTGAACCGATGTGTGACGAGAGGATTCAGGTTTATTAGACCAGCCGCTACGAGTCGAATCGCTTTAGGGTACTTGGGGTGATCCTGTTAGTGATGATAGTTGAATAGTATTCAAGTTGCATCCTTACCTGGTTTGCGTAACGGTATTGAAAGCTGACATCAATTTCATTCGCACTGAGATGCATGAAAGGGAACTGCAATAGTCAATGTATAGATGATTGTGGAGACCAGACAATGTAAATATTACCACTTGTTCGTTTTTGCCGACTCCGATTATAAAGACCTTTCCGCCAAATTGTGCAGACTGCGAATTATTTGCCTGTGTGAGATATCATTCTGAAGAATCGTCTCTGCTCACGTAGATAGCAGTGTGTATACTGTTCTCGACTCCCGAACATTCGAGCGCAATCTTGATAGGACCTTCAGCAGCCGCTTTGATCTTCTCAGCGGACTCTTTTGGCGTTGCTTCACGTTCGATCAGCACTGTTCGCACACCAGGAACTAGTCTTCTTGCTAGATCAAGACGGTCCTGGAATAGGTCGGTGATGACGATGGGCTCTGCACCTGCCGCCCTAGCAGACAGTAGGGAAATCAAACCAATTGGTCCAGCACCGCTGAAAAGTTGTAAGTTACTGGTAGATACGAATGCGAAACACGAGGGTTGATGTACCAAATAAGAGCAGAGTCGCCAAGACGAAGGCCACTGCGCTCAATGCCTGCCAGCGCAACGGCTAGGGGCTCGCACAAGGAGCCCTCCTCGAATGAGACCGAATCGGGCAGACGATGAAGCCATTCGGCAGGGTGGAGATGCCAACGACTGAGCGTCCCTGACTCAACGAAGGGTTAACAGTTACCTCTGGTTCACGACACTCGACGTACCGTGGAAGGGGGGAGTCGAGAAGAAGACTACATCAGGACCTGATGTTCCATGCATCAGCATCCGGAGATGAATACATATCGAAGTGGAGTGATGGAAACACGCACATGCATTGTATCTGCCGATCCTGCAGTAGTCACAAGATGGCTTGGAGCAGGGTACACCCGCCTCGATCGCAACGCGGTCACCTAATTATGTGTTGGAATCCTGGAATAAGTTTTGCTGATATGGTCACCTGGTTTCCACTGAGTGACGCCTTGCCCTACCTCCACGACTTCCCCAGCGGACTCATGGCCGGAGCCGCACTAAAGGGGGTTCAATAACCACCTTCCTGTAAACGAGAACAGCGGCCTTACTTCATCTGTCACCACCATGGAATCACCGATACGGCCATGCTTCCAGAAATGCACATCGCTCCTGTCAATCGCCGAAACCCAGTTCGGATTCGAGTGCGCAAAATGTTACTAGGGTCGGTTTGACATACCCACAAATTCCTGTGGCGCGCACATGCAACAAGACCTGGCCAGGGCCAGGTTTTGGGCGCGGTTTCTCAACAAGATGGATTTCATGACCAGGGTTATAGAAAGCGGCGATATTGGCATCCGGAGAAGGGGCTTCATTTGGCCCTAGGACACGAAAAGCGGGGTCATCAAGAACCTTGCGAGGATTATAGATTTCTGCGAAACCACTGTCAGTCATGGCAGGAACTAAAGATGCTGAGCAATTGTGGATGGATTTTAGTACGTACTTGGACACGGGCCGGAGCTTGATGGGATACTATATCGATCCACAAAATTCACTAGGCCATCTGCCCTCTGGATAAATCAGGTATCATAAAAATGTCAGTGCTTCCCAGGGCCTGGGCCATTATGCTGTCTATATCACGATTTCTCACCTGTGAACAGGAAAGCTGCCGAGCAGGTTATTTGATGTCTGAGGGCGCAGGGTACTAATGTTAATGAGTCCATGTTTCAAATTAAGCATCGCCCTGGGAAGCAGGTACAACTATACTTCCAATTGCGCGGGAACCCGTGCGTCGCCATGAATCGGTCTAGTTTCTAGGTTAGTTGCGTAGCCTACATACTAGGCGATATAAGAGCAAAAGAAATACTACACGCTCAGATACTGAACGGAAAGAGATTCTGGGGAGTTATAATGCACAACAAGCCATTCTTGTGAGCGGGCACCAGTAGTATAGCGACCATGCGCATGTGAACCCTTCACACGGAAACATGTTCCAACACTTGGGAGTGTACTGCACACTTACCGAGAAATCTCATCAACATTCCTGCAGGCAATTGCAATATTTCTATTGCACATATCTACTTTAGTGGTTGACTTTGACAATTCACGAGGAAGCAACCATAACACGCTGTGGTACCTCGAATTTTGCGGCACACGAATCAAAAAGATCCGTTTTTGCACTGAGATCCGCTACCATTGGGTGTGAGGGGTATTGGCTGGACAGTCGACTACAAAGGAGGAGATTCTTGAGAATCATACTCTGCGGACAAACGATCAACACAAATTGACTTACGTCCAAAACTTTTCCGCTTCGCCGCGTCTCCCCGCACCGAGACCAGCGGCGATGGTCATACCAGCAAGGACTTCATCTAATCCTTGGTCAGTTTGCGCACGTGACAATATACTCTCCGCCTCCTCCAAATCACTCCGTGCAGCTTCCAATTCGCCACGCAAAATGCGAACCACCCCCCTCCCTACGAGCAAGGCAGCCGAAGAGACAGAGGGGTTGGCCAACTGTTCGGTATAGAAGGAAATAGCTGAGGCATACGGCTCTCCTGTCGACGAGTATAGCTTGGGTGAAAAATGGACCTTGTATAGAACTTACCACTTGTTCCCTGGGAACCGGTGGCTAGTGAGATCGCGGCTTCGGATAGCTGTAGAACAAGAGCATCCGGATTGGATTGTGTTCCTGTCGATAGTATTTTTCGAGCGATATTTGGCCGGGAGAGAGATAAGTATAAATGAATAAGAACAGCAGACCTACGAAAAGCTCAGGAGAACTTGATGAAATGCAACAAAAGGGCTCACGATTCATTGCCAATGGCGGCTGATTCACGCAGCGTCTCGAGAGCTTCCTCGACTTCACCCGCACGAATAAATGCTGTGGCTGCTAACACAATGACCATCTCCTTTTCCCATTGCCCGATCTCTGTATCTTCAGCCTCAATTTCTACACAAAGATCGCGCAGGAGTTCGAGGCCCTCTTCGCCTTGTGCCAGAGAAGCAACGGCGCGAAGCGCAACATTCTCCGATTCGTTTGGGATCAAGACAAGAGCGGAGGCTGAGTCACCAGATGCCAGGTGAGCACGGGCCTTGTAAAGGATGGTCGGGATGTAGTCTGGCGAGGAGGGGTCTGGATTTGGTGTTTGGATGAGGGCGGGATAAGCGCCGAGTGTGAACTGTTGTTTGACATGGTAAAGTTCAGATGAATCCATCCTCAC